>JADWQK010002136.1:0-191263 GCA_017933935.1 Sesamia nonagrioides | reverse complement strand
AGGCCATACAAATATATGTATGTTCCGTGCGGGAATCGAATCGCTCAGCCACTGCACTGATCGTGTCGTCCAATGATTCAGACCAGCTGGTATTATTTAGACCGCAATCTGCATCATTTTACACTTTTCGTATTATGCAATATGTAAAGAAAACCCTGTCCAATCCGTGAAGGTATTGTTAGGAATCGATAACTGATTCTACTAATGCCGGACAAAGCCAAAAAAAACAAATATTATTTTGCAAAAAGAGGTAACTTAATACATGTGCGGTAGGACACCCTTCTGTGGGCGACGGGGGGCAGGTCACGCGACGCGTGGTCGAATCTCATAAGCGTACCGTCAAAATGGTGTTGTCACTTTTTTAAAAATTACCAAATTTCGGGGAAGTTGGAATTAATTCGCGGGAAAAAAGATTATTTTACAATTCATTAGTATTGTTACTATGATGATTACGTAAAATTTTATATTATATTTGGTCATGTGTTTACCTAACCTTTATTATCCTTATGGGTCGGAGGGTTTTATTAGGGTTTTCTTTACATATTGTATAACTCCACTATCTGTGTTGGTCACAGTGAGGCCTACCATGAGTTTTCATAACGAAGACTCGATCATCGATATCGACCACGTTTGACTCATCGATTGGCCCGCTTCATGGTTGTAAGGACTCTCAACCAATGAGAGCGTCAAACGTGGTCTATGCGTATGATCGAGTCTCGTAATGAAAACTCATTGTAGCCTCACTGTGACCACCACAGATAGTGGGGTTGTACAATACGAAAAGTAGCCACACTGGTGTCCTGTAACACAGGTTTTTTTCATAATACCTATATCAGGCACCAGTCTCTCACAAAGGTGGAATTCAGCTGAGACTTTTTATTGTATGCACTTATTATAATTGTGAAGAGAGAATAATAATAATTATTATTATTTGTCCTGTGATGTCAATCATTTATCCATTGATTAACCAATTCATTGAATTTAATTACTTCAAATTATTTCAATTTATATGTTGGGAATATACGGCTAGGGTCGTCACATAAAATACATGGTAAGGTAAGAGTACCTATTTCCGTTAATGTCCCGGTAGCCGTTAACTAGTCAGTTTTTTAATATTAGCGTCTTTCTAGCAAACCTATATTAAAATTTGCAAATGGCAATTTATTCTTGGTACTATTTTATACAATGCTGATGGCAACACTCACCAAAAAGTTTAATAATGTAAAAACTGTGCGAACCTAAAAGTTCGTTATAGTAAAATTATCTATAAGTACAAAGTTCTGTCAGTGAACTACGAAACCACCCGGTCGCAGAAATTATCTAGCCATACTTCGACGGATAAAATTAAGGTAAAAGTGTTAATTTTTTTAATAAATTGTGTATATTATTTAACGATTTAATCTATTAATTGAGGTAAATCTCATCGAAAAGTAAATAATTTTGCATGTTACATCTATTGGTACACTCAAACCCCTACTTGACCTAGTACCCGATAAAAAATTGCGATTTTTACCGGATATTGGTACACTATCAAACCGGTTACATACGTTGCACCAAAACCCATTATTCTATTCTTATTGCTTTGGAATAGGTCTCATTTTCCTTTGAAACTGTAGATTATATCAAATATTTTCTGCCGGATACTGGGGCATGCCATAATAGCTGCATTTAAATCCGTCATAGTCCTTATTGTCTTAAATTAAGCATTATTTTCCTTTGAATCAAAAGGATGTAGTTACTAGGATGTTGAATTAGCTATGAAGTATATAAAAAAGCCTATTGCGACTAGAATGTGAATAATTTGTTTTGGAAATCAAAAAGTTAAACATGTTTATTTGTTAGCAGATGTAACTCAATTATTCAAACATGATTTTAGGATTTAATCGCATAAAGGCCAAGTATTTTGTCATGCAACGTACATCGTGATATACCGTATACCGTACCTACTGTTTGGAGTACCATGGAGCAAATGGTAGTACCTAGCTGAAATTGTAACAAGGGCGAAAAGCTCTTGGCTATTTCATTTACATATGCAGTTCGAGTGTTAACATATGGTGACACTAGACCTGGTGTCTTTTTGTGTGTTATTTTCAGTACAAGTTTTGTCTTCTTTGTTTTTTTTTTTTTTCATGACTATCCCTCATTAATTGGAACTCACGTCTACATATTCTTACGCCCGTACTTTCCAATGTTTTCAGCACGGGTTTCATTTGTACTCATTACGTCACTCAAATGAATTCTGATTTGGGAGCAAGTCTCAGTCAGAACAGGTGTTAAAAAATCATTGATAGAGATTATTATTCTTCTTCAGCCTATAGATGTCCACTGCTGGACAAAGGCCTCCCCCAAGACTTTCCACGTCGACCGGTCTTGTGCTGCCCGCATCCATCGGCTTCCCGCGACCTTCACTAGGTCATCGGTCCACCTTGTTGGGGGCCTCCCTACGCTGCGTCTTCCACTCCAGAACCTTACTGCCCCATCGGTGCCATCGGTTCTACAAGCAATGTGCCCTGCCCACTGCCACTTAAGTTTAGCGACTCGCAGAGCTATGTCGGTGACTTTGGTTCTTCTGCGGATCTCCTCATTTCTGATTCGATCACGCAGAGAAACTCCGAGCATAGCTTTTTCCATTGCCCTTTGTGTGACTCTGAGTCTTCGTATGAGGCCCATTGTGAGTGACCACGTTTCAGTTCCATAAGTCATTATTATTACCTTAAAGGTTTTGCATATTTATCTATCTTCAATTATTTTTCGAAGGATCTAACATTCTAACCCATTCCATGTTTTCACACTTCTGGTGCCGTAAAAACCTTCGAGCTGACTTGCTTGCTTGACTATTTATTTATTTCTCTCTTCATATACATTGGTTTAACAAAATTTTTACTTATATTCTACCATTGGAAAAGACTGGTGCCTGAAGCAGGTTTTTAAAGAAGCCTGTGTTACAGGTCACCAAGGCCACAGGCTTCTTTAAAAACCTACTTCAGGCACCATAATAAGTATGCCGCCATAATAAGAGATACCCTGGTGCACAGGCAAATGAAGGGATACGGGTAGGTTAAAACAGACCCTCACCCTTCCGCTCCGCTCAATGTGGGCTTTTTTTGGATGAGAATACATCATATTACTTTTTGTTAATAATTGAGCACAAGGGGCAACCTGGGCTGGAGGAAAGCTCAGCTTGGACCCAGCAGCGCTGTGCCATCGTCGCGATACTTGGTGCGGGTGATATCTCACTCCCGGCCGTAGTACAGTTCATGGTCGAAAGCGAAGAAGCAAGACGCGTGGGGGATGCTATGGCCTCTTTTTGCGAGAAGGATGTGCATGCAAAGGAGGCTGCAGAAAGGGAGAGAGAGCATGACTCTCACTTCACTCGCATGACAAGGGCAGCCGGGTGTCGAAGGTCGCTTAACGATCTTTGGCCACCATAAGAAGGACCATTCGGGCGACGAAATTGGGGCCGTATCGTCGCTCGAGCATGACATGCAGTATGCGCAGCTTAGTGGCAGTTAGTGGCACTTGGTGATGGGGCCTGCTGATACCAGAAAACGTGGATGGCTCGAATGTACAAGTATCTGCCAGGCTCCCGACTCATGGTTCTGGAAGAAATAGTGGAAGTTTAGTCAGTAGGAGGCCGACACAACTCTCCCTTATTCTCAGACGGAATAAGGGGGAAACTTTTTTTATCGGATTTACCCAGGATAAAAAAGGAAAAGGTCACATCTTAAAAACCTTCTCAAGTCGCCTCCCCAATCTACCAATTTCTACTCCTACTCCTTCACAGTGCACATGTCTTGTGTCCTTTACTTTTTACATATTACATGCTTTGCTATAATTGCAGGTATGCCGAAATAGATTTTTTATGAAATAATCACTTTTGTACCTTTTACCTGTTCTGTCTTTTCTTTTTCTTAATATACATAGATGGTAAAATAAATAAATAAATTATTTCAGAAGTCACTAAGGAACAGTTATTCGATAGAGTTAGTTTATTTATTAAAAAAATTAAGCGAGAAAATGCTGGTAATAATGGCAGACTCGGTCGTTCGGTCGAAGCTGCCGCCTGTAGTAGGCCAGCAAGTGTCTCAAAATCTGATGCAAACCCGTGCTTTATAGTCCAGGAAAGCAGTTTAAGGGCGTGGTTAAAGAAGTGATGGACTATGGGCACATCTTGAAGAAGGAATAACAATCCACGCCGGATATTTAACTGTGATAAAAGAGTTATAACCAACAGAAAACGGTGTTTGTTTGTTTCTTTTTATATATACAGTATGTTAACTAACAGAGGGCGTTCCCGTTAACCCGAAATAGTATAGCATACATACATGCTAAAAAAAATATTTCCATTCGAAAACAAAATGTTTTAAATTTTTTTCAATATGAAAATATTCAATAAAAATTTTAAATTGACATGTAAAAGAAACACACTGTACACGCGAACTTGAAAGACGGCAACGTCGCAATTTATTTATGATACTACGCTACTATTTTGATTTAAAACAGGAGGTTTCAAATTAATTTTTAATTATATTTTTTTTTTATTCGGATTATTTTATGCTTATTTTTCTATGCTGATATTTTTATTTTAATCTATTAATGATATATATTAACGAGTTTAAGGGAACGCCCTCTGTTATTTAATATATTGTATATAGGTAACATACCTACATTTTAAAAAGTTATAACAAATCATGTTTATTTGTTGGTTAAATACGGACCCTAATGTTTTTCAGTAATATTTTATTTGAATATATTGTATTTCTGTGAACTTTAACTTAAAGCCATAGAGTTCAATTTCGCGGCAAAAATTACCGGTTACCGGGACAATTTAACGTTAACTAGTACAACTCTACCGGGTACTGGTACAATTGGCCCTTTTTGTAGTTTTATTGTTTTATAGTTAATTAAAATTTACACTAGTATAATAGAATTATAATATACTATAATTATATTAAATTATCTAAACAGTCGTGTAAAAATTATTTTTGTAAGTCTTCTAGTTTTAGCCTAGTGCTCATGCAAATTCCTCCAAGTTCATAACTTAACGGTTACTGGGCCGTTTACCTTAACAGTCGAAGCAGAAAAACTAAATGATTTCTAAAATAGAAGCTATATTAATTGTATTTGTACACAGGATAAACTTTAACTAAATTAAATTTCAATCTATTAAATACAAATATGATAAATTAACGTAAGTAACTAAAACTATAAATAAATTATGATATATCCTCAAAAAGTTCCTCAGTATTGCCGCAGAACTAGTACTGAGGAAAATGGTGGCATTGTCACCTTCTATGGCAATGACTGTAAATTTCATCATCATCTTCATCGTCATCATTTCTGCCTAAAGATGTCCACTGTTAGACATAGCCTCCCCAAAGATCTTCACGACGACCGCTCCTGCGTCTCCCGCATCCAGCGGTTTCCCGCGACCTTCACCAGGTCGTCGGTCCACCTTGTCGGGGGCCTACCCACGCTGCGTCTTCATTCATCCTAATTAATCTCAAAATGGAGAAGTAAAACATCGAACGAAAACCGCTATATCCTGAAACTATAAACGCGAAGTCATCCTGACATCCACTTACCCGTATTGGGCCTGCGTGGTGGATTATGGCCCATTCCTTCTCAACGAGAGGAAGCCAACATGGCTAATTAAGTAGGTAATGACCTCTTATGACTTCCAATTGTGCTTACCCACTAACAAACAGTGCGCAGTAGCACACATTCTAAGAACATAACGAACATTCCTAGCGTTGATAACGTGTTTTGATTCGTTTATTTTTATCAACCGTTGAGAATAGGGTTATTGTTTGCGTGTGGTCTCGTTTTATAGTACCTTTTTTTTGTTTGGGATGGGAAATCATCAAATGCTCTCCTCCTGCTTCTCCCGCTCTGGGCGGAGCGGAAGGGCGTGTCAGACTTTTACTGACTAAAACTCACCCGTGTTTCTTCACTTGCCTGTGCGCTAGGGCTACGGTTTCTTTTTAACCAACCCACAACCCTGACCCAGGAGGCATCGGTCTTCGTGGACCCCATCACGATGTGCTGACATCTCTTTGAGGCGCGTGTGAAATACAACGCGCCGTCGCGTCGACTCGGGCCTGGTCCTTACCAGGCGGCGAGCTGCCCACTGCTCACCGCCCGTCCTTTTATAGTACCTTTGGTTAGCAACAAAAGAGATATGATTTTGTTTCGGCAACGAATGTCAGACTATATCTTATCTTCCAGTCCTTGGACTCTTCTGTCAGCTATCACTATGTTTTGCAAGGGTCCTTCTCATTCAAAGGATTAATCAAAGATTTTCTTAAAAAAATAAACTACCTACTAGACAAACCAGCTAAAAAAGAGCACAATATGATAACCTAAACACCATTCAGCAGACATTTAGCGGTCGGTCGTTAGGGGTTGAATAAAAATCGCAATAATCTCCTGATCAGTTAAGGCCGGTGTAATGGCGAATAAATCAACGGTATCAACGTAACGCCGCCTCTGTCAATAGCTTTGAGGTGGCCGAGCCTGTTGGATTACAGAGGATCGGGCGGAGAATTAATTTGTCTGGTTAATTTTACACGGAAATTGAAACAAGGGAGGGGAGTACAAGTCTACTAATTACCATTGCGATGGCTTCTTCGTTGTTAGTATTTGACAGGTTTGCTTGATAAATATATTGGCCCTGGGGTTGTTTTTTAAAGGCTTCTGCCCTGTGTTTAATGTGATAAGATAGATTGGCTTGCTTCTCACAATATAGTTCAGTATTTAAAAAAATATGTAGTCAAAAATAATAAAGTGATCAAGAATGAGAATATTATATGTGATCTTCTTTCTAATGATAAATGATAAAAACAGGATTCAGAATCAATTAATTTATTTATTTACCCTTATAAAAGGGCACAAACCAAATGAACACTATTTAAAGTAGTTTTGTGCCTAGTAATAAAGTAGGTACCGTAAATAATGATGAGCAGCTTGAGTTTTCTGAAATGTATTTATAAAGATATCTGATTACCCATTCTCGTAATTATTAAGACCTTTTTTGTCAAATGTCACAAACATGCCAAATGTGGGAAAAATTAGAGCATTATTTGACAGATGGAGATTGTGAACATTTTTAAAATTATGAAATAACTTAATCTCTTATTATATGGACTAGGGTTGTAACGGAGCTTCGACTCCGCTTCCGTTACTGCGGAAGTTCCGCAAGAAATCGTATCTTCGCTTCCACCTCCGACTCCGCACAATTTTGAGTTAGTACAATCGCCCATCTGTCTCATCCATACTATTCTACCGTTCGTATGAAGTCCATTATCGAGTGCTGGAGATCGGCGGATAACGCTCATAATTTGCAATAAATATAAGGGCGGAGGTGTCGTCGCCTTTGTTGCCGGTTCGATTCCCGGCTGTGGCGGATTTTGTGCCATAACTTTTAGATTGCAGATCATTTTTGTTCGTGTTTTCGATAAGGTTTTTAGGTTTGTATTTTAGGTTTATCTAGACTTCTGTATGAAGTGTTGCAGATAAATGATTTATACTCGCAGCATCTAGTTTCGAAGTAAGTTCTTCAGAGATATTTTAAGTGGTGGCAAGGACTTCTTAAATGGAGTAGTGTACCTCGATATTGACTCAAGTCGAACAACCATTGTTGTCGAAGAAGCATTTCATTGAAGTCGCATCGTGTCCTAGTAAAGTCATGTCGAAAATAAGCTTTGTCGGAGTACAATTCTGTCTAACTTAAGGTATATTCAAACTCATCATCATCCCAGCGTTAATCCCAGTCGCATCCGAAGTTTTTTTCAGCTTTGGAGTCTGGGGTCCGCTTTTACCAGTCCAACTGCTGATACGGCTAAACTTCGACATTTTCCGTGAAGCGACTGCCGTCTGAACTCCACAACTCGAAGGCGACATTGAAGCATTGCAGTTAGACCAATTGTTGGACTTTTGAGGGCTTCAACTACCCGTAACGACTGCCACTAGATGTTCGTATGGCAACCGGGACCAAAACGGCTTAATGTGCTTTCCGAGGCACGACCAGACCAGTGCAAATATTCATATTCATGCATACAAATACTTGCACTGTGCGGGGATCGAACCCGCGCCACTTGCGCAGCGGCCGCGTCCGCTACCGCTACGCCACGGAGGCTGTTAAGGTATATTCAAACTAATATGTTTTATTGAAATAAATACTTCGAAGTTCCTCATCGAACTCTTATAGTTAAAAAAGAGGAAAAACATTGACTTGTAGGTAAACTCCCTTACAAAGAAAAAAAAACGATCGTTTAGGTATGATTTCATTATGATATAAAATATTGTATACTGTATTATGTTTGTCGAAATTGAGTTGGTGAGTGCAACATACAACCAACAGAGTGATTATGTAACATAATATCTGTAAGGTGCACATCAGGTCAAACTACCCCAAAACTGTCAGATATTGCCAATCAATCTTGAGCCTTAAAGCTTAAGAGATAAAGTTGAAAATCTAATAAGGAAATCTGACAGATTGTAGTAGCTTGATCTGCTGTCGTCTGTACATTCACACTAAGCAACAGGTTTTATTTTGACAGTTCAACAATATTTATTGCGTTATTTACATTTTTGAACAGTCACATATTTTGAACATGTGGAGTGTGGAGGCATGAGGAACAGGGAGTAAAGTTCACTCATCCTCCATAGAAAAGGGAGGATCCTCTGACCAGACGGGTGTTATGTCTGGCGGCCACTTGCCGAATGGTTGAAATTGGCAAGTTGTAAGTATACTAATTGCACGGTAAACTCTGATTGCGAGATGTAGAATTGGTGTGACGTCAGTATGACACGTTGTTTATTTTTGTGGCGTTTATAGGTAGGTACTACAGGTTGCTACAGGAGTAATGAATTATTATTTTTTTGTTAGTTATTCACATTGAGAGTAATAGTGCAGAAAGATTCCTCACTCTAAAAATTTTACTTGCCCAAGCCTGAGTTGCCCTCTAGACCAGACGCTGGGTACGCCCATGTTAGAATCCATACTAATATTAAAAATGCGAAAGTAAGTCTGTCTGTCTGTTACGCTTTCCCTCTTAAACAACTCAACCGATTTTGATGAAATTTGGCACAGACAATCTTTAGACGCTGAGAAAGGACATCTAAGGCTACCTTTTATCCCGGAAAAATTTGATATTCCCGAGGAAAATCTAAAAAGAGCGATATAACCGAACTCCACGCGGGCGAAGCCGCGGGCGGAAAGTTAGTTCATCACACAAGGAACATCACTGTAGCTACAACATTGTATTATAGCGTTGGTACCGATATATCGACTATCAATATTGAGTTAACATCTATAAAAGTTAAATTTGCATTCGAGATAAACGTTCAATGTCTTCTGTACTAACTTGAGCGTGTAATAAAAATTGTGTAGAAGGGACAGCTTAAATTTATTGTAAAAACAGACTTAATATTTTGCCTATCTGTCTATAGTCTCAAACTACACTAGCGGTCGCCAGCGACTTCGTTCGGGTGGAGTTAGTTATGCTCCGCTCCTATTGGTCACAGCGTGATGTTGTATAGCCCAAAGCCTTCTGGATTAATGGGCTATCCAACGCAAAAGAATTTTTCAAATCTAAGTCCAGTAGTTCCTGAGATTAGCGCGTTCAAACAAACAAACAAACTCTTCAGATTATAGAATAGCATTTCGTTAAGAAAAGGACAGAAGATAAAATGTCAGTTTAGACCTGTCAAACTAGTGCGCTCCTGATGTAAACTGGTATATGTTTAGTCGCCATGTTAATAATCGCGTCTAAACCGTCTATGGAGTATCTTAATTTGACAGAATTAAACTAAAATGGTATCTTCTATTCTTTTTTTAACGAAATGAAAAGAAAAAGATGCACTTAATTTAAAATTAGTTTAGTTTTTGTACAAAAGCCTCCTCCTCGACAGCCTCCGTGGCGTAGCGGTAGCGGACGCGGCCGCTGCGCAAGGTGGCGCGGGTTCGATCCCCGCACAGTGCAAGTATTTGTATGCATGAATATGAATATTTGCACTGGTCTTGTCGTGCCTGGGAAAGCACGTTAAGCCGTTGGTCCCGGTTGCCACACGAACATCTAGTGGCAGTCGTTACGGGTTGTTGGAGCCCTCAAAAGTTCAACAATTGGTCTAACTGCAATGCTTCGATGTCGCCTTCGGGTTGTGGAGGTCAGACGGCAGTCGCTTCACGGAAAATGTCGAAGTTTAGCCATATCAGCAATTGGACTGGTAAAGCGGACCCCAGACTCCAAAAGCTGAAAAAGGCTTCGGATGCGACTGGGATTAACGCTGGGATGATGATGATGAGTTTTTGTACAAAAGAATCGGCGCCAAAAAAATATATAAGCAAATAAATGTTGTTGAAAAAATAACTTTAACTCATAACAAAGATCAGATTACGCTACAACATTTTTATAACTTCAAATACACTGTTCTTTGTTGATTGTGTTTAAAAAAAATTGCCACGCCAAAAAAAAAACCTTTCTCCTGTATCGTGGGTGCGTTTACAAACATATAACATACACAAACAGCCAGACCCGGAACAACTACTTGTAGGTCATACAAATATTAGCTCCGTGCGACAATCAAACCCGCGGCACACAACGCAGCAGACTCTCACTTAAGAGGGGACTCTAGTGTCAAGGAATTTGGAAAAGAGGTATTTGAACTATTGCCGTCGCGCTGCTTCCAACCTCTCCCGGTAAAGTGCGAAAAGGACAGCTGCAGCTTATGCTGAGTTTACCTACAAAAACATTGACCAAAAAACGTTTCGTATTCTGCTGTTTTCTTTTTCAAAACACTACAGATTTCAATTATTTTTACATCAAAATTTAGAGGATAAAGAAAGTATACCTATGCTTCTATTATTTTCTTTTTTGTCAAAAACTTATCACGTTTGTCTGATAGTCATCTGAAAATCACGGTAAAAATGGGTTATTTTTCTCGATTTTGAAGTATCGTAATTCTTTTGTTAATTAAGTTTCGGAAAAAATCAGATATGTACAAAAACGATGTTAAATTGTAGAAAAAAAAAATGCTCTAAAGTCTAAAAGCATTATCCACGAAGGAAACAGCGGAATACGTTTGTACAGAGAAAGCACCACTAGAGTTCCGTCTTAATCAACGCACCGTGTTGTGCTTTATCATTAGTAAAGGCAGATTTATTAGAAAATACAAAAATCTATAATCATTAAGATTATTCCCATTAATTTCACTACTTTTTAAGTAGCTTAAAACTATTAAGATGCTGTGTTGATCAACAATAAAAATAACCAGAATCGTTTGACACTGACAGTTAGATTTAGTGAAGTTAAATAAATCCACAGATAACTTATAGAGTATATGAATAAAACATAGATTAATTAATATAAATTAATTATATTGAAATAACGATATCGCGTCATTTCCACCTACTTAATCGTTTTGTTATTGCCTTCGAAATTGAATTATAAGTACTTATACAGTGTTATTATGTCGTGGTGGCCTAGTGGTTAAAACACCAGCCTAACAAGTATGAGTGCGCGGATTCGATTCCATGTCAGGCAAGTACCAATGTAACTTTTCTAAAGTTATATGTACTTTCTAAGTATTTCTTGGACACCAATGACTGAAGGTGAAGGAAAACATCTTGAGGAAACCTTGACTTTAAGTCTGAAATTGCCAACCCGCATTGAGCAAGCGTGGTGATTACGCTCAATCCTTCTCTGTATGAGAGGAGACTTGTGCCCAGCAGTGGGACGATAAAAAAAGGTTAATTATGATACAGTGTTATTTTTACTTTATACGAAACCTGAATATAATTTGTTCAGAATAAGCAACTGAATCGATTCCAATAATTTTTACTCCATGTTATATTTTTTCCCAAATACATTTGGAAGTTGTTGCAGTATGGTTACCGAGCGCACAACACAGCTGCCGGTAGATCATAGTGCGTTGACCATATTTTTGTTGGGACAACCAAGTAAGATACCAAGCTCATAACTTTGTTTTACAATTGAATACATACTTAATTTCCATTTTGTTATAAAACATTTAACATACATCAGTAGGCTTGTACCTATGTATCCAAATTTTATTTAATTCTTTGAATTTGACGAACTCGAAAATTGACGTTATTTTATGTTAAACTAATAATATGTATCAGCTTTATTCCGATGCATATAAAGTTCATTTTAGAACGAGCAGTACTATTGAAGAACTTATTTTTTATTAAAGTTGTTGTGTAAAAAACACTTTATACGATAAAAAGCCTTTTACAAAAAAATAGAAACCGACTTCAAAAAAACACCTAAAAGGAAAAAATCCAGCCAGCACCCGCGGTTTCTATTTTCTTGTAAAAAAAAATATTTCATGCCTTTCAGTGTCTTATTCGATAATTACTTTTTCACCTCATAACAATAGTGGCAGCCATAACCCATTTTAGAATAAGTTCTCATCAATACGAAAAAAATCTCTATCTCAAAAACTACTGAACCGATTTTGATGAACTTATAGTATTCCCTAAGTTGAGCAATACATAGTACAACAAAAAAGAATTACTTAAATCGGACTTGTAGTTCCAGAAATATGCGTGCACAAACATAAAAACATACATACACTTGAAATTGGGCTTACATACATACGGGTCGAATTGATAACCTCCTTTTTTTGAAGTTGGTTAAAAAACAAGTCAGTAATTTTTTCATAAACTCATATTTGTTAACGTTTTTAGCGAAAGTGTTGCACTACCAGAGATGCAGCCACATTCAAACTTCATGACCGCTCTGAACATGAGACGAGTCGTTGCGCACTAACCTAATCACCTCTCAGCGTGGATGGGGAGGGAGATATCGCGCAATGAGTAGCGCACTTCAGAGCCTTCATAAAGTTTGAATCGGCAGGGTAATTGCGTAACACACTATCAATAGCAATGAGTTTTGACAGTTCAACAACATTCATTGCGTTATTTGTGTAATTAAGTAAACAAATTTTTCGAACACATAGTGCCATGGATTAGCAATATGCTTCAAAATCATTCACATTGATAGTAATAGTGTTTTACGTTATTAGGATGCAGGTTGTACCGCAGAATCTCTTTATCTAAAGTCTTTTCAACTAAATTTAAACTAAATCTTGATAGTAAAGGTAAATATTTACTATTATATCAGTAACATCAGCCATCTCTTAAAGACTGTACTGACTGATAAGATAAAGATTAGATTATTCTAACTATTTATATCTTCTGGGCGAGAAACAGACTCTGATTTTATCTCCCTATTGTCTTAAGAACGCTTGTGATTGAAAGTTATTTATTAATTTTAATGGAAACTATTTTTTTTTTAAATAATTATAAACTTGACCGCAATCCCTCCTGATGGTAAGCAGTGATACAATCGTTGGTGGTAAATCGCCCAAGTTTATTAAGCCTATTCACTTAAAAATATTAGTGAGTAGGAACGAAGATGGCAGTTTAGCGAGGTGATGCAATGATAAACCCAAAAACACAAACGATGCTGCGCCAGAGGGAGATTGATCTGGAGACCCTTAACGACCAGACTGCCGACACAACAACATTTGGCGCATCGTACCCGGCACACATCGCCACACAACTGCTCAGACCCGTCCTCCGTACAGCTTCACCAGACATCACGCCGGAACACGACGAATCGCTTAGCGGCAAGACTTCCGGCAGCCGTTGTTATGGCATACCACCGAGAAAAAAACTGAACTGAAAATGTAGGAAATTAGAAGTATGTTTTAACAGATTGAGATTCAGATCGCCCTTCTTGCGCAACATACTATTCTCTTACCCTTGTCTGTCAATTAGATAGTTACCATGAACATTAAGGTATTTATTGGGAATAGCTGTCAAATGCGGTCAATCAATACGAGGTCTACTATACTGTCCATTCTGAGGTTCACTATCCTTTGGGCCCATCTCCATATTATCATGTATTACAATAAAATTTATCGTCACATGTCATTACCAAGATGGCGACTACAACACAGTTCGCATTAAACACCTGTACGGACCGATAAGTACATAATAACCAGTTTGAACTGCCATTTTCCGGATCACTCCAGTTTTATAGATGTTTCTAGATTCTTTGATGAGTTGAGATAGGGATAATAGTTTGAATGTAGTGTTGGTTGTAAGTGGTGTTGATAGCTTGTAAGATTATTTTTCAATCACTGTGTATTCTTACGAAAAAGCATATTTTATTTATTTATTTATTTATACATCCATTTCAGGCATCACAGCCCATACAACACAAACAATACAATATTAAAATAAATCCAGGAATACAAATAATAATTAACTACCCTATACAAATATACATTTGAAATGTCAAAAAAAAAAGAAATAAAAGGGAAAATATTTAGTAGTACGCCTGCCTCAGAGTCATTTGTTTTTTTGTCAGTACGTTAATCATACAACAATGGTTAATATACTGACAATCAAACCTATTCGCAAATACGCTCAGGATAGCGTTGGAGGTGATCCGGAGCCTGCGCTCCACTGTAGGGAGTGGGCAGTAGACTACCATACGAGCCCAGTGTGGGTTGGTACATATCTCATGTCTTCGGTTGTAGGACATAGGCACAAGTGCACAACCATTTGATTAACACAGGGCCATCCTAGAAAAAAAAGTATTTTTTTGGACAGGAAGATCATAAAACTAAACTAATTTAGACAAAATAAAAATCAGGAAGTCCTTTATGAGGCCAAAAGGCTCCTATCTCAGCATAATGCTTCGGCATTTAAAAGTTTGTTCGTTCTTTTTGTCACTGTTGCCAAATAGCTGTTGCTAAACCTGTTCAGAGTTTATTCGGATAGAAAACGTCTCAGAAGGCGTATGTAAAAGGTGCTTTTAGGAGTGAGGTGTTTGACTCCCACGTGACATCTAAGAGTGACCTACCCCACCATAGTTGGGAAGTTGGTATAGAATTATAGATGTAGTATGGTATTCAAATCAAACAAAACACTGGCAGACATTCGATGAGGAAATTAAATGTAAATTTTCTGAGATGACCAACACGCAGTGATTAATCGAAGTTTTGTAGTGGATTAATGCTCATTCTTTGACAAAACGAAACCCGCCACACTGTCCCCAACCCACTGCAACTCCTGAAAGCCAGAATCAACAGTGGAGACCGCCAGAAAAACGCCGAGCAATGAAGCTCGACGAGTCCCGGAGAAACGATTCAACTGTCTTGGGTCCCGCAACGAAATTAATCAGAAAAGAATAGCAGAGGAGTAAGAAAAAAGATATTTTTTCCACTTCCCTCCATAATAAGCAGGAGACAGAACAGAACTAGGCCAATCGGCACAAAGGGACATTATTGCAACTGGGGAGAAGCCCAGATTGCCAAGCACCACGGAATAACATTTGATTAAGTTAATGGGTCCTAAGTAGGTATTTGCTGTTACAATTGATTCCAATAATAGGTATGGCAAAAGCGCCTGAACGCACGGAAATTAGTTCTACTTTCTACAAGGTCCGTATATACAATCCGTATAATCCGTATATACGTCCGTAATAAACAACTCCGGATGTAACTTGTACACTATCCAACATAATATTGCGTTCATTCTGCCAAAGAATACACTCCCACAAGATGTGATGTGCGGACTGTTCAAATTCACAGTTCGATGTAGAACACTGACACAAAGGCGAAGGAACAAGTTTAAAAGAATACAGTTTACTTTTAAAGTTGCCATGATCTGTGAGAAATTGGGCAACGCAGTGGTCAACCTCCAGCCATGTCTTAGCCAGCCGATCGCCAACGGATGGAAAGAACAGATGGAGGTGCCGGCCATTGATGGATTTATCCCACCTACTTTGCCATTCGGATAAGAGGTCCTCCCAGACGTCAGTCTGAGGCTTAAATAATCTAGAAATTCTATTGAGGTCGCGTTGTGTAACAAAGTTAGTGTCCATGGACATGGTCATTCTTTGACAGGATATTCAAAATCACAGACTACGTAATTCTAATTAAGCGAAGGTCAATACTCCCACGACACCTAGCCACTACAACCCTCTATCCCCGATAAAACAGAATCAAAATCTCCACAGCATTTCAGTAGCGAGTCGCCACAGACGGACACTGATATTGAGTTGCAATTATAGATAATGACTCAATGTATTGAATTGCGTCTGCCAGTCAGGGCGATAAATAACACATGATAACTATTTTAAGTAATGCATGACGCAATGCAGCTTAGTAATTGAAATAACTTTATTGTTTATTACCAAACAAAGATTCTCCTGTGTTTTTTTTTTATAATTATAAACTTGTGCTTGACTGCAATCCGGCCTGATGGTAAGCAGTGATGCAATCGTTGATGGTAAAGCGCGCTAGTTTATTAAGAGGGTATTCACTCTAGCCTAGAAGACACTTAACCCTTATGTGAGTGACAAATAAAACACCTTTAACAGAGTGACGAGGTACCCGGGTACCTTCATATACTTTATACGTAATGTAACCAAATCATCATCTGTTTTTGTGTTATACCTACATAATTACATACTTTGAATATTATTACTTTAGCTAAGTTAAACAGTTGACAATCTGTGGCCATAAAAGCGGCGGAATGATAGAGTGCGGTTATTGGCGCAGAAGAACTGTGGAAATCCAGCCACCTAACATTATTTCGGGCTACGATGTCTCATGATAGAATCAAAATGCTATAATGTAAAACTACAAGCCTCGTGAATGTAATACCATTGACGAACAGCTATACGGATATCGTGGGCGGACTCGCTTTACTCAATATATGCCATCAAAACCTGAAAAATATGGCATAAAAATATACTGAGCTTGTGATGCAAATAATTCTTACCCCCTAAATGGTCAAATATATAGAGGAAAGTCAAGTGATGGCTTACGTCAAACAAATGTAGGAGTCGTACTAGTTGGAGCGGTAAGAAAAAATAAACGGGTTCTTCCTGCAAATGTGCAAGCACATAAGAAGAGGGCTGTTTATTCTTCTAACTTCTTATCTAGCAAAGAAGAGATTGTGTGCTCTTACGTACCTGAAACAATAAAGCAGTAATAATGTTGTCATCAACAATGTATTGTTGTTGTCATCGATGCACATTTCACCAGTTATTGAAAGTAATAAGGAAACTGCCATGCCAGATATTTTTATATTATAATAAAACCAAAAGTGGAGTGGACAGCATGGATAAGCTGTTAGCAGAATATACCGTCAAACGCAGATCAAATCAGTGGCCTTTAGCACTTCTTTATAATATCATTGATATTGCAGCTGTGGCAGCATATATCATTTACATGGAACATAACCCACAATTGGTCTCGAGTGACAAACGTAGAAAGTTTTTGAAACAATCAAGTCTACAATGTGTGTTAAAAATTTAAAAGTCAAAAATTCTCATTATGACATCAAAATTACATGTGAGATCTGCAATGCAGGACGTGTTTGGCCGAGAACTGAGGCCGTAAATTTTCTGGATTTAAAACTCCTATAAATCGGTCTAGACGAAATTCAACAGGGAGTGTTACAGTCGTCGAAAGTTGTTACCTATAGGTACAGAGAACTCAAACGCAAGCAAAGAAAAACTCAGAAAGCTTGCACTAACTGCAAAAAAACAATTTGTGATGAACATGCAATAAGTAACTCGTCGAACATGACGTAACATTCGCTTCAAGAGCTGTACTAATACTGTATGAACAAAGAATTTGTAATTATTATATAAATAAAACACTTTGACAAATGTTTATTATGTAATTTTTGTACGAATCAAAATAACTATCTTCATAGTGACACAAAACACAAAGAGGTACCCGGGTACCTCGTCACTCGATTGTGAGTTTGAAATATATTTTAGTTTCCACAAAACATTGTAAATAGTAGACTTGGTCAAAACCTTAAAAAATATCTAATTTATAAATAGTTAAGAGCTCTCAGGAAGTCACAGCTACCTGTAGGGCGTAAAACATACTTTTTTTAGAATTTGAAAACGCCAAAGGCACCCGGGTACCTCGTCACTCACATAAGGGTTAAATTGTAGTCCCAAGGAAACACCACCTCTGGCAAATTGTTCCAGTCCCTCGACGTAGGCGGTATAAAAGACGAGGCGAAACGCTTCGTCCGGATCGTAGTGATGTCAAAAACGTAAGGGTGGATACTCGTGTGGCTCTGGCCTACAGGCTAGTGAAGGAATACGTATGGGTTTCAGTAAAAGTCTGACACGCCCTTCCGCTCCGCCCAGAGCGGGAGAGGTCATTTGATGATTTCCCATCCTAAACAATGAAAAAGAAAGGTGGGTATTTGCCGTACAACGGATCGTCCGATGATAGAATGGAGATGGGGGAGTTAAGTCATGCAATTCCCTCGCACTCTCTCCAAAATGCATCCTTTAGAACACCGACAGGCTGGCTACTCTTCGCCTGTGCTCCAGGCTTAGGAGTTTATTAGTTAACTAGCGGCCGCCAGCGACTTCGTTCGCGTGGTGTTAGTTATACCCCGCTCTTATTTGTCGGTGCGTGACGTTATATGGCCTAAAGCCTTCCTGGATTAACGAGCTATCCAACGCAAAAATAATTTTTCGAATCGGACCAGTACTTAGTTCCAGAGATTAGCGCATTCAAACAAACAAACTCTTCAGCTTTATATATTAGTATAGATATAGATTAGTCTGGAGATGTTTCTATGCAACTTTTTCCATAGGCTGAGGAAATATTCAGTTATACATATAATATTGTTGCTAATGGATAAAATTGGACTCGAAGTGGGAAAGGGTAATCCCCTTTATAACACATAGTATTTAATAACTAATTAATATAGGTGGCTACGATAAAAATATTTTTGTAGGTTTTGTTTATTTTCCCTAACTGAATAAACTCAAGCTCAATGCATTTTTATATCCATTAAACTATATACACACATCAAAAGTGTCTAGGGATCAACATATATTTTTGCAATAACTTTTCTCCTGATTGATATTAATTAAAATTTTCTTTAAGGATTCATCAAATAAAGTGTTTTCGTTTGTCACAGTAACGACCAAACCAAGAAATTTGCCATTTTCCTAATAAAGGGATATTTGACATTTGAACCACTAACACAAAAGTTCGAAAAAAAGACTGAAATAACAGTTTTCTCTAAAATTTTATTGGGTAACTTAAACAATTAATAATCCGTGTTTCTACCGCGAACACTAACAACACAAGAACATCGGTTTGGCATACTCAAAATGAGTTCATCCAAATCACGCTGTGGAATGGCCGCCCATGTTCGTTGCAACAACAAAAAAAGGTCTTCTTGCGACTGGATACCCTCCATATTCGGCAGTGCTCTTCTCTGTAGCATATCCCATGCATGCTCAATCGGGTTCAAGTCTGGCGACTGAGCAGGCCAGGGCAGGACATTGATGTTAGCTGCGGCGAGAGTCTGTCTTACAACTCTTGCGGTGTGCGGTCGTGCATTATCATGCATTAACTGAAATAAGGGACCGATTTGCACTTGTAGAGGAACGATGACGTCTGATACAATCGTTTCAGCATAAATTTGAGCGTTGAGGTTGCCTCTGATCCAAATCAACTCAGTTCTTCCGCCGATCCAAATACCCGCCCATACCATGATGGTTCCACCACTATAAGGATGGACTTCCTGGCAGGATTTTAATCGCTGTTGGCGTCCAGGGGTTCTCCAGTGTCGTATACGTCTTGTATCCGGTCTCATACCAAAACGAGACTCATCAGAAAAGCACACGAAACGCCATTGTTCTTCTGCCCAATTTCTGTGTTCAAGAGCCCATTGATATCGAATCCTACGATTGTGCATTGCTATAGGTGGTACCCGTAGCGGTCTTCGGGAATGAAGGTTCACTTCATGCAAGCGGTTTCTGACTGTTTGGTCGCTAATTAAGTTCCCTGAAGAGTGATGAAGCCTCACGGCTAACATCATGGCGGTTATTGTTGGAGCTCTTCGAGTTAAGATTTGAATGTATCGGTCTTGTCTCCGTGTGGTGCAGCGATACCGTCCTCCATGGCGCTCAGCCACGGTACCAGTGCTTCGGTAACGTGTCCAAAGTCGACTGATAACACTCTGACTTGTATTCAGAGCTAAAGCCACAGTACGTTGCCGGGAACCAGCTTCTATCATTCCCACGGCTCTGAGCATTTCTTCCCTGCTTAAATGACGTCGCCGCTCCATAATAACGTTGGTTTTAATCAGTAGTAGGGAAACAGTAGCACTAATAATGTCTTCAATGCGTTGTATGTTTTTATAGGGAAAATATTGACAGCTGATTTTCATCTTTTACTCGAATTTGATTCACAGTTCCTGATTCAAATTATGAAATGCACCAAAAAGGATCCATATAAATTTATAAAATCATAAATTTATTACAAAGCCACATCTCAATCTCAAGAAATCCGCATAAAAATGCTTGATCCCTAGACACTTTTGATGTGTGTACATTAATCTATTACTAATATACAATATGTTAAGAAAACCCTGTCCGACCCATAAGGATAATAAAGGTTAGGTAAACACTTGACCAAATATAATATAAAATTTTACATAATCATCATAGTAACAATACTAATGAATTTTGAAATAATCATTTTTTCCGGGGAATTAATTCCAATTTCCCCGAAATTTGGTAATTTTTAAAAAAGTGAAAACACCGGTATTATTATAAGCGAATAGCGACGCGACCACGACACAGGTGCCGCGTGCCCTGCCCCCCGCCGCCCGCGGAATGGGGTTGCTTACCGCACATGTATTAAGTTACCTCTTTTTGCGAAATAATATTTATTTTTTTAGGGGGATTTTTTTTAAGTTTTGCCTGTCTTTGTGGGCATTATTGGAATCAGTTATCGTTACCTAACAATACCTTCACGGATCGGACAGGGTTTTCTTTACATATTGTATAAAGCTGAAGAGTTTGTTTGTTTGTGCGCGCTAATCTCGGGTACTACTGGTCCGATTTGAAAAATTCTTTTTGTGTTGGATAGTCCATTAATCCAGGGAGGCTTTAGGCTATATGTATAACATCACGCTGCGACCAATGGGAGCGGAGCATAACTAACTCCACTCGAACGAAGTCGCTGGCGGCAGCTAGTCCATATTATATAAATAACTATTATGTGACTCGTGCAAAGTATTCACACACCTTGATTTTCAATCCTAAATTTTCGAAAAACCACTGAAATCTGACTAATTTGTATATTTATCCGGTGTAGTCTGTCTAGAAAAGATTTAAAATTATGCCTCATTTATGTATATTGATAAAGTATGAACGAAGTCGCCAACCCGCATTGAGCAAGCGTGGTGATTACGCTCAATCCTTCTCTGAATGAGAGGAGACCTGTGCCCAGCAGTGGGACGGTAAAAAGGTTGATGATGATGATGAACGAAATTATGACCGACAAAACAGCCCTTGGGAAATAATATATATGATGGTATAGTAAACTATAAGTTCCACAAAACATTCAATGTACGAAACTACTCGTTTGCACTACATAGTAGAGCTAAGTATAGCAGTGAATCAACAAGTTTAAACGCATTTAGGCAAGCGTGCCCTATCGGTGTGCCATCAAACGTTACAATACTTAGTTGCACTGCTGTACTGTGTTATCACTGAGCTGTAATGTTACTGATAAGCAGGTGCCTATCGGTGGCTGTGTCGATCTGTTTCTAATAGGTGCTTTATTTTCGTTCACGCTAAGGATCTGACGTCAGCGTTTTAAAAATAGTAGATTGGATATTGAGAAGTCAAGATAAAATTTTATGTCTGGAGCGCAGACCTGGTGGCCTGAACTACAGGCTTCATGTTCTTCTTCTTCAATTTCGTTCTTGACTGAACGGTGGTGGTCACTATGACTGATTTCGAGACATTGTTGTAGCTCGCCGCACGATCTCTCTCCATCTATCCCTGTTGGACGACAGTCTAGAGCATTCATTTACAGGTCCCCTCCACTGCTGACTTGATTTGGTCGGTCCACCTCATCGGTGACCTTCCACGAGGTCTGTCGAGGTCTTCTACGGCTTAGCTGGCACCAATCCCCCACCTACCTTACTCGTATTAGGGGTGAAATTGTGATCGAAGCGTGGAATTCCAGCGTGCAGTTAGTAATTAATAATTGCCTAACGTTTCATACGTCAATTTGAGAGTACATTTGTTCTGGCTTACCAATATGTTGGAGTTAAACTTAACTGGAATTTTGATGTAGTATAAGCACGCATAATTATTAATGACTTAGGTATAATGGTCCCACTTATTCACTCCTACCTCTCGATGGTAAGGATTGCGCCGTAATTCACCATGCGAGCCCAGAAACAACACAAAAAGCATAAATCTTTGTTTGGGTGAGAATCTTTAACTATCCATTTACATATATGGAACATAAACATAAATGGTTACACATGCATATAGTATATGTACATTGTACATGTCTACTCAAGCCAACGCGAAGGAAATAAGGAAAGAAGAAAAGAAGGAAAGCATGAAACACGGAATAAAGGAAAGTAAGAAAGAAAATGTACGTATATTTATTATGACTTGTATCTTGTTTTCATTAATTTTAAAATAATTAATATTTGAGGATCCAAAAATAATCGAATTACAACGCCTACAAGCAAAAAATCACTTTCGAACCACCATCACATCAAAAACGCTAACCAACCCCGCTTGTGGCACTCCAAACTAACTTAAACGGCCATAAATAACTTAGATGGACATGAAAAGCTACTTGACTCAAGCCTACCTGTGCTACATCAATTAGTTTGAAACTTAACGCGTTGTGCATAGAGTGCCGACTGTATCGCGACGGTTAATGGCGCGAAAATCGCTGATAACACCCCCACTTTACCCCCCATTCAGTCCGCTTCCACCCCCAGTTTCACCCCCGACGCCTCCCGGTATCAGGGGGCTAAAGATCTCCGATCGGTGTAATTGTCTGGCAATAGATATAATAGTTCCGAGTTTGCGGTAGATTTTTGATTTGCTGGGGAGATGATTAGATGGTGACGGAATGTATTTATCGGTAGGAAGCATCGATCCTGTAATATCTTACCGTGAAGAATTAGGTTGGAGCGAGATTAGGGTGAGTTGTCACTGGTGTTAAACTCTACCATTAGTTGGAATCTCAGCTTACTTCACCAAAATTTTCACGCTGTTAAGGGCCTTTAACCATGATTCTTTAATCATACTGCTGTTTTCAGTGATAATATTATAGGGTTAGCTACGATAGTAGATAAATTAATATTAGTAATAATTTTCCATAGTTACTGTAATAAATAATACCAAGGTGTTGACAAAAATAATATTAACCCCTTTTTACCTAAAATCATTGGTCACTCTTTTTCATTCAATTTAATTAAGAGGACAGATGACAAAATTAGTTTACTCCTCTCAGATACTCCATAGATACCTATTTTAGACGCGGTTAAAACCATCATCATCAACCTTTTATCGTCCCACTGCTGGGCACAGGTCTACTCATACAGAGAAGGATTGAGCGTAATCACCACGCTGTTCAATGCGGGTTGGCGAGTCCAGGTTTCCTCAAGATGTTTTCCTTCCCCTTGTAATCAGTCATTGGTGTCCAAGATATACTTAGAAAGTACATATGTACGTGACATAGTACATGAACATAACTTTAGAATAATTACATTGGTACTTGCCTGACGTGGAATCGAACCCGTACACTCATACTTGAGAGGCTGGTGTTTTAATAACTAGGCTACCACGACTTCCACGATGACTGAAGCCTCTTGGGTCAGGGTGCCGGTTTGTTAAAAAAAGACACCATGGCCCTGGCGCACAGGCAAGTGAAGGAACACGGGTGGGTTTTAATTAGTAAAAGTCTGACACGTCCTTCCGCTCCGCCCAGACCGGGAGAGGTTATTTGATGATTTCCGATCCAAAACAAAAAAAGGCTGATATTATTTAGCCCCGGATCCCGCAGTGCACTCCCTCCATACAAAAATAATTATCGAATCCGTCCCCACACCTTTACAAGAACTATATATAGGTATACTATTTTTTCCACTCGGCGTTCCTTTCGGTGGCAGCCGACCCGTCTTCCTTTCGCTCAATCATCTCCTTATCTCGTCGGCTATCGTTAGGTAATACATTGTATCACATTTTCATAAGAGATTCATTTACCTTGAGTTTTGCTCACCCTCAGTCGAGTGGGTGCATTTCCATTGTATGCAGTAGCTTTGCGATTTTCTGATACGTCACTAAAATTTAATTTTCTTTGAAAATTTATTTAAAAATATCCGGTCAGGATAATATTAAGATTTATTATCATTATTTAAATGTAATAAGTATAGATAAATTTAAAAGCGGGTTTGATTTTGATTGTAAATATTTTGACTGTACTTATTACCTAATTTTATTTGCTCTCGTTAAAATTTCAGCAGATTTTTTTTTGCCTTTTAAAAACTTGTGCTTGACCGCAATCCCACCTGATGGTAAGCAGTGAAGTAATCATTGATGGTAAAGCGCGCTGGTTTATTAAGAGCCTAATCACTTTAGCCTTGAAGACACTTAAATTGTAGTCCGTCACTGGCAAATTGTTCCTGTCTCTGGTTGTACGCGGTATAAAAGGAGAGGCGAAACGCTTCGTTGAAAAAAGAGACAATAACATCTGAGCTTGTTGTTTCCTTTTTTCAGAGTCTAACTTATTTTTAAGCTGTCGTGTAAAAGTGATTCAATTATCCTCTATACAAAATAAGCAATTTTATTTATTTCACAAGGTAACCAAATATTATACCTGTTTAAATAGTAATAATATGAGTAGTATTGCATACAAATATTTGCACTGTGCGGGGATCGAACCCGCGCCTCCTTACACAACGGCCGCGTTCGCTGCCGCTACGACACGGAGGCTGTCATCCTGTTTGTAAACTTCTAATACTAAATAATTAAAAGTTTGTAAATATATCGTTTTACTTTTATTAAACACAACCTGTACTAGCTGTGCCCCGCGGTTTCACCCACGTAAGTTTCGAACCGTAAAAGCTCAGTTGATATAAAATAAGCACCTGTTAAAATAATGGGAGCAATAAATAAAATAATTCCGCGTTCGCTCCCGTTTTCGCAACATTTTTTGTTCTGATCTGCTCCTATTGGTCATAACGGTATGTTATATAGTCTATGTCCTTTCTCAGGCTCTAGACTATCTGTGTACCAAATTTTATTACAATCGGTTCAGTAGTTTTGGCGTGAAAACCAGACAGAAAGACAAACAGAGATACTTTCGCATTTATAATATTAGTATGGATTAACATAAACTATTAAAAAAACTAAAATACAGATTCAGACACGGAAATATTTCATTCCACGTCGCATGTTATGTCATATAAGAGGGGGACGGGAAAGGGGGGGGGCAGCCTAGAATATTTGGAACATCCTTCTTCTTCTTCTTCTTCAGCCTATAGATGTCCACTGCTGGACAAAGGCCTCCCCCAAGGTTTTGCACGTGCTGCCCGCATCCATCGGCTTCCCACGATCTTCACCAGGCCATCGCTTCACCTTGTTAGGGGCCTCTCTACGCTGCTTCTTCTGGTACGTGGCCGCCACTCCAGAACCTTACTGCCCCATCGGCCATCGGTTCTACGAGCAATGTGCCCTGGCCACTTAATTTTAGCGACTCGAAGAGCTATGTCATTACATTAATTCAAGGCAATATAACAAATTGCTTGCCTATCAATTCTACCCACACATTCTCGTGACGTATCGTAGTCTACCGTGGGCACACGCTCGAAGGGCGGGCGGAGGAAGGCTGCTGCTCGCGATAGCGCCGTACCTTTGTTCTGACGGGCTATCTTCTCCCGGGGATCATACTAAATTATTTATCCTTTTCCCCATGAGGTGAGAACTGCAGATCATGGGATATAGATGAGGAAAAGATGGTTGTTTAGTAATGTTTGTAGTTTTTATTTGTGACAGGGTTGCCTTCGATAATAAACTGACAATTTGGTTGTATCCTAAAAAAATATTTAATGTCCATCAGATAGGTTTATAAAAAATTTTGAACACGTATTTTTATTTTTTCTTCCACTCAAATACTTTGGAAGATATATTGATTTGAAATGTCTCATGACGTCACGCCGTGATACAAAATATACCACGGCGTGGCGTAACTTTAATACGCTATAACTCAGTAGTTTTTGGTAATTTCGACAACATAAAAAATACGGGTCTTAATTTTTTTTATTATCTATAAGACGGATTAATTTTTTTTTATTTTTCTTCACTTACCTGTGCATCAGGCACCGCGGTATCTTACGAACAACACGTGGCCATTCTGCCTACGTATTCTGTGGCAGTCATGGTGACCTAGTGGTTAAAACACCAGCCTCTCAAGTATAAGTGCGCGGGTTCGATTCCAGGTCAGGCAAGTGCCAATGTAACTTTTCTAAAGTTATATGTACTTCCTGAGTATATCTTGGACACCAGTGACTGAAGGTGAAGGAAAAGCATCAGAGAAGGATTGAGAGCATCTCTCAATCCTTCTCTGTATGAGAGGAGACCTGTGCCCAGCAGTTGGACGATAAAAGGTTGATTATGATGATGATGATTCTGTGACAATCTTATGGTGAGATCTTAGGTGAAATGAGTTGCCAATAGTGGTAACCCCTAGCGACAGGTAAATTACACTTTTACTTTCTTATATGTTCGTTTGACATTAAATATAATCCTACAAAAGCCAGCCTTATAAAAAGTAAATTAAAATAGTTCACTTATCTATATCATTACTAGCTTTCCGCCCGCGGCTTCGACGGGTGGAATTCGGTTATATCGCGCTTTTTAGATTCCCTCGGGAATATCAATATATGGTAGCCTATGTCTTTTCTCAGGGTCTAAAGATTGTCTGTGCCGAATTTCATTAAAATCGGTTCAGACGTTTAAGCGGGAAAGCGTAACAGATAGACAGACAGAGTAACTTTCACATTTATAATATTAGTATGGATTTATGTAAACGCAATAAAATACGGTAAAATTAAAATCTGAGTACAAAGGTGCTGCTTATTTTTTAAGATTTTTTTTCCAGCAGAGCTGCGAAAGGATAAGTATAACAGAAATGTAGACAATGTCACTAGGTGTTAGGCCATCACATCGGCTGCCGGCAGAAGTTACCACCCACCAGGCAAAGTCTTGCCGCGAAGCGATACGTCGTGTTCCGGCATGATGTCTGGTGAAGCCGAACGGAGAACTGATCTGAGCAGTAGTATTGCGATGTGTGCTGGATACGATGCCCCAAATGTCGTTGTTCGGAAGTTTGAAGAAACTTCCAACTTTCCTCTAGATCAATCTCCCTTTGGCGCAACATCATTGGTCGTGTTTATGGGTTTAACATTGCACCGCCTCGCTCAACTGCCGTTTTCCTTCCTATTCACTCAGTTTTTTTTTGGAGAGGCTAAATAAACTAGTGCGCTTTACCATCAACGATTGCATCTCTGCTTACCATCAGGCGGGTTTGCGGTCAAGCACTAGATTATAATTAATAAAAAAAAAACAGTAGTGATGATTAGTTATACATATACGTAATAACTAATATAATTAATCGTTAAAAATTATCCTATATTACAGTTTGTCCGAATTTATCGTTTACATTGCTTACAAAAATCCCTTTAAAATCAGCTTTTAAGATACCATAAAGTATGTAAATAAACCCAATTCGCAGATAACGCGTTATCTCTTTAGAGAATTGGGAATTGAGATGAAATGTTTCTTCTGCATTATCTCGAAGTTACTTACGGTTTTTCGAGCGAAGCTCTCATGTGCTTTTAAAGATAGCTAATGAAGTATGACTTACCATTTTCATGTTTTATAGATTTAATATAGAAAATGTATAATATGTACATAATCAAATTATACAAAGGGGCCTTGCTGCCGGTGTTTTAGGCAGTTTTCCTGTTGACAGAGACGTGGACGAATTTTTTGAAGCACTTCGTTTATTTACACTTTTTTTTTCCTATACTAATATTGACGAGTTTGTTTGAACGCGCTAATCTTACGAACGATTTTTGAAAATATTTTTGCGCTGAATGGCTCATTAACCCAGGCTTTAGGCTATATATGTATAACATCTTGCTACGACCAATAGGAGCGGAGCATATATATATATATATATATATATATATATATATATATATATATATAAAATATTAATCCTTATCCAAATAAATTAATAGTAGGTATTTAATTTTGAACAAAACTGTCCTTGACGTCACTTAATTTCAATTAACATCTTATAAGATACTAAAATTTTAAAATAACTCTTTTGATGTTAAAATAAAACGTTAGCGGCCGCCCGTGAACGAAGTCGCGGGCGGCCGCTAGTCTAACCTGTTATTATTCTAAGTGTATTAGTTTATATATGTAAATATTATATTGTTTAAAAATCAAACCTTTTATAAGATTGCAAATATGGGTAATTAGTACAAAGACCTTTTTTGATAATAGTTATTTATACAATATGTAAAGAAAACCCCGTCCGACCCAAAAGGATAATAAAGGTTAGGTAAACACATGACCAAATAAAATATGAAATTTTACATAATCATCATTACCTACACTAATGAATTTTGAAATAATCTTTTTTTCCGCAAAATTATTCCAACTTCCCCAAAATTTGGTATTTTTTTAAAAAGTGACAACACCTCTTTAGACTGTTTTATTATGAGTGATGCGACCGCGTGCCGCGTGCCCTGCCCCTCTTCACCTTCGCATCTATGCCTACCGTGTTGCCTACCGCACATGTATTAAGTTACTTCGCGTTTTCGTAATAATATTTATTTATTTAGGAGGTTTTTTTTTAAGTTTAGTGCGGCTTTGTAGGGATTAGTAGAATCAGTTATCGATACCTAACAATACCTTCACGGATCGGACAGGGTTTTCTTTACATATTGAATGTACATATACAGTATGTTATAAAACTAACAGAGGGCGTTCCCGTTAACCCGAAATAGTATAGCATACATACATGCTAAAAAAAATATTTCCATTCGAAAACAAAATGTTTTAAAATTTTTTCCAATTAGAAAATATTCAATAAAAATTTTAAATTGACATGTAAAAGGAACACACTGTACACGCGAACATGAAAGACGGCAGCGTCGCAATTTATTTATACATGACGACTACTATTTTGATTTAAAACAGGAGGTTTCAAATTTATTTCCAATTAGAATTTTTTTTTATTCGGATTTTTTTATGCTTATTTTTCTATACTGATATTTTTATTTTAATCTATTAATGATATATATTAACGAGTTTAAGGGAACGCCCTCTGTTATTTAACATACTGTATAGTTTCTGCATGTTCTGCCGCCACATAGGTAGATATGCAAATCATTTTTAATTAGCACAAATTTTAAAAATAATGGCTCCGATTCCCTTGTTAAAAAACTAAACTAAATTTAAGTTCAACACATCTTCTTCTTTATATTTGATTAAGAAAAGGACAGAAGAAAAAATATTAGTTTAGACCTGTCAAATTAGTAGGTACGCACCTGACGTAAATTGATGAATTTTTGGTCGCCATGTTTATAATCGCGTCTAAACTGTCTATGGAGTATCTTAATTTGACAGGATTAAATTAAAAATTAAAATGCTATCTTCTATGCTTTTCATAAAATGTTATCTTCTATGCTTTTCATAAAATGTTATCTTCTATGCTTTTCATAAAATGTTATCTTCTATGCTTTTCATAAAATGTTATCTTCTATGCTTTTCATAAAATGTTATCTTCTATGCTTTTCATAAAATGTTATCTTCTATGCTTTTCTTGATGAAATATGTAGAAAGAAAAGATACACTTAACTTAAAATTAGTTTAGTTTGTGAACGAGAGAATCGGCGCCATTTTATTTTTAAAATAGTCGTTAGCAAAATATAATATTACGAAAAATAAAAGATTAATAATATTTCTTTTCATTTTTTTTTTATCCCAACCCGCCTGCCAAGCGTAGCAAACCCCTCCAATGCAATGAACGCCTTGGAGGAGACCTTTGTCCAGCAGTGGACCGCTATAGGCTGACAAAGAAGAAAGACGAAGAATAATATTTTGCTGTAGCTACCTATACCTATAAATTCCTTTGGGGAATTAACATGTTATTTTACATTTAAAGATTACATTTCAATCAAAGATTGAAACTGTCATGAAAGCTAAGGAAGTACATATTTCATAATCCAAAAACAACGTGACAACTACAGATAATATCGCATCAAACGCCATACAAAATTCTAACAGCTACCATTAAATCGATTTACATACAAATCAATCACCGAGAAATTCAACGCTGCCGATTCACGTCAAAACGATTGTCGGAATCGATTCTCGATTCCCGATCACGCGTCAGGTATCAATTACTATCGATGCTGGATCGGAACTCGTTTTCTTGCCAGCAGTCGCGGCCACGCGGGTATCAGCCCGATAATGTCACCTGCGATCAATCTGTAGGCCCTTCTCACAAGTAATCTCGTATAAAATATTTCTTATTCCGCGAGGTAGCGCGATAGGGTTTGTATCGATGGAGGGTTGGTCAAATATTCGAGGTATGTGAGGGGTTAACATTGTTGGATTTTGGAATGAGTTAACGATTTTTTGACTTATTATTTCGAGGATAAGTTACTTTTTCCTTCTAGGGCGTCCCTTCTCGGCGATTTCATTCACATCTGCCTTATATCTTTTCGTCTTTCAATTGTCCTCTCAACCATCGAAGAGCTGATATGCTCTGAAGGGCAATTCTAGGGCTAATTTCAATAACGTTCAAAGTCTGTAGGGTAATTGCGTAACATTCCATCAGTAGCAATAGGTTACATGTTGACACTACAACAATTTTCATTGCGGTATTTACTTTGTTGAGACGACACATTTTTCAAACATATAAATCCATACTAATATTATAAATGCGAAAGTAACTCTGTCTGTCTGTCTGTCTGTTACGCTTTCCCGCTTAAACTTCTCAACCGATTTTGATGAAATTTGGCACAGACAATCTTTAGAGCCTGAGAAAGAACATAGGCTATCTTTTATCCCGGAAAAATTTGATGTTCCCGAGGGAAATCTAAAAAGCGCGACATAACCGAACTCCACGCGGGCGAAGCCGCGGGCGGAAAGCTAGTATTTTATAAATGGTGATCCATAATATAATTTTACCATTTACAAATATAATTTGTAAAAGGTAATCCATTTCACGATATGTTTGAAAAATGTGACCCCTTTCTGTCGGCGCTGTAGCAGTAGAATTTCTATTTAGAAGCTTATTGCTAATAGCAATAAGCTTCTAAATAATTACAATAGATAATAATAAGGTTGCTGATCTGAATCTCCTGTCAAAACATACTTCTAATTTCCCTACATTTTGACAACTTTAAAGAAGGATTAAACCTTCAGATAATTTTAAAATAAGGTTTTAGGGAAAGAATTTGTTTTTTCTAATTAATAGAAATAGGTTGGTAGGTTGGTACGGATGACAGCAGTCAAAATGAAACTGTCAAAAATTCCCAATCAACCTTGAGCCTTAATGCTTTAGAGATAAAGTTGAAAATCTAATAAGGCAATCTGACAGATTGTAGTAGCTTGATGTGCTGTCGTCTGTACAATGGCGTTCTGTACCACCATCTAAAAGAAAAAACACATTTTATTTGTTATCATAACGGCAAAAGAAATACATCAAATCTTTTTTTTTTAATTATAAACTAGTGCTTGACTGCAATCCCGCCTGATGGTAAGCAGTGATGTAATCGTTGATGCTTAAGCACGGTAGTTTATTAAACCTATTCACTTAAAAAACTTAATGAATAGGAAGGAAGACGACAGTTGAGCGAGGTGATCCCAACAACACGACCAACGATGCTGCGCCAGAGGGAGATTGATCTGGAGACCCTCCACGACCAAACTCCCGACACAACAACATTTTGCGTATCGTACCCGGCGCACATCGCAACACAACTGCTCAGACCCGCCCTCCCGTCCAAACGAGGCTTTCTCCTGGCTTCACCAGACATCATGCCGGAACACATCTATACTTACTTCTATACTAAGTTTGAGAAGTTTAAGAGTTTGTTTGAACGCGCTAATCTCAGGAACTACTGGTCCGATTTGAAAAATTCTTTTTGCGTTGTTGTAGGCTATATAACATCACGCTACAACCAATAGGTGCGGAAAGCATTGAAGTTGACGTTGCGGCGCGACTCCAGTAACTGTACCTCGGTGTGTATCCTGTCTTCTGGCGTACGTACTCCACGATGTCCTCCACCTTAGTAGTGCAGTGTAGGCGTGAGATGTACACCGGTGTCTTCGGCTTTCATTGAACTCCACGCGAACGAAGTCGCTGGCGGCCGCTAGTCTTTGATAAAAATAGAGTCCCTTTTTTTTTAATTAGTTATAAACTAGTGCTTGACTGCAATCCCGCCTGATGGTAAGCAGTGATGCAATCGTTGATGGTAAAACGCACTAGCTTATTAAGCCTATTCACTCAAAAAACTGAGTGAATAGGAAGGAAGACGACAGTTGAGCGAGGTGATGCAATGTTTAACCCAACAACACGACCAACGATGCTGCGCCAGAGGATGATCTGGAGACCCTCCACGACCAAACTCCCGACACAACAACATTAGGCACATCGTACCCGGTACACATCGCAACACAACTGCTCAGACCTGTCCTCCGTACGGCTTCACCAGACATCATGCCGGAACACGACGAATCGCTTGGCGGCAAGACTTTGTCTGGTGGGTGGTAACTTATGCCGGCGGCTGATGTTGTTGCCTACCACCGAGAACCACCACTCCACCACTGTTTGGGTACGGAACCGTAAGAACTGGAAAATGTCTCTTAAAAAATCCCAATAAGCACGTTAAAACCGCTGAATTGTGTCAAGAACATACCTATTCTATAAAACAGTGCGCCAACAGTTTACGATCACAAAGCGTATTATCAGCGATGTAGATGTGGCTCGTTAGTTCGAACGAGCCGGTCGGTCTCGCCAAATTGCGCGTGACGATAAACTCGGCTATATCACACCTTTACAGAATAAGGACGTTTTTAAAATCACTCGAGTGAATTTTTGAATAGGCTTAGGTGAATAGAAGTTTATGGAACGCCTGTAATAGGCTTTTTAGATGTTTTTCGTGGGAATATTGTGGTACAAGTTACAGTCTTGGAGAAATTAATATTAAAAAAATTAATATGAATAAAAACGTTTTTATTTTAATCCATACTAATATTATAAATGCGAAAGTATCTCTGTCTGTCTGTCTGTCCGACTTTCACGCCAAAACTACTGAACCGATTGTATTGAAATTTGGTACACAGATAGTCTAGAGCCTGAGAAAGGACATAGGCTATATAACATCCCGCTGTGACCATTAGGAGCAGAGCAGGAACAAAAAATGTTGCGAAAACGGGAGCAAACGCGGTCGTACATATTGCTCCCATTATTTTAACAGGCGCTTATTTTATATCAACTTAGCTCTTTCGGTTCGAAGCTTACGCGGGTGAAACCGCGGGGCACAGCTAGTATTAAATATTTATTTATTTATTTCAGGCGACGCAGGCACATACCTAAATACCTTAACCTAAACATACATGTATTTATACTAGCGGCCGCCAGCGACTTCGTTCACGGGGAGTTAGTTATGCTCCGCTCCTATTAGCCGCCTTCCTGGATTAATGGGCTATCCAACGCAAAAAGATTTTTTTCAAATCGGACCACTAGTTCCTGAGATTAGCGCGCAAAAAGCCTCCCCCAAGGCTTTCCACGATGACCGGTCTTGTGCTGTCAGCATCCATCGGCTTCCCGTGACCTTCACCATGACATCGGTCCACCTTGTTGGGGACCTCCCTACGCTGCGTCTTCCAGTACGTGGCCGCCACTCCAGAACCTTACTGCCCTATGCATGCCTTTACTGAACAAACTCTTCAGCTTTATATATTAGTATAGATTATAAAATAGTGCTTCGCCACTACTAGCACGTTCTCATGCTGTTCTGCGGGATATGTCCGCGGAAGCGATGAAAAACCACGTCTTGCGCCCAGAAGTTCTCTTCCATGACGATGGGTAAAAAACAATTCGGTATTACGCTCAATTCTTCTCTGTAGGAGAGGAGAACTGTGCCCAGCAGTGGGATGATAAAAAAGGTTGATGATGATGATGCGCACCACGAACGCCTTAAAGTTTACGTTGCCGCGCGACTCCAGTAACTGTACCCTCGTTGTGTATCTTGTCTTCTGGCGTACGTACTCCACGATGTCCTCCGCCTTAGTGGTGTGGTGTAGGCGTGAGATGTTCACCGGTGTGTTCGGCTTTGATTGAACTTATTTGATTGGGAGTAATGGTGATTCAGTAGTACCTAAGTTACGACTTACGGGTTGTAGGTCGTGCGTTCGAACTCACACAGGCGACTTAGTTTAAGTAAATAGTTTTATCACCACTGATCCTCAGAACGGTGAACGAAAACATCGTGACGAAACCGGCAAGTCTTAGAGGTACAAAATTTTATATGTGACGACGGGCCCACGTGGTAGATTACGGCCCACCCCCACTCACAGAAAAGAGGCCTGTGTCTCTGCAACATTTTCATCATCTGCAATTGGATAAATGAAGGGCTGTTTTGTTAGGCGACTTTGGATTCAGTAAAGAGGCGTGCGAAGAGGCTGATTGGCGACCCTGATTTAACTCGATACGGTCTCCGAAGCCTGGAGCATAGGCGTAGAGTAGCCAGTTTTTCGGTGTTCTATAGGATGCATTTTGGTGAGTGTGCGAGGGAATTGCATGACTTAATTCCTCAATCTCCGTTCCATCATCAGACAACCCGTCGTGCGGCGAGGGTCCACCCTTACGTTGTTGATACAACAACGATCCGTGCGAAGCGTTTCGCCTCTTCATTTATACCTCATATATCGAGGGATTGAACAATTTGCTAGCGGCGGTGTTTCCATCGGACTACAATTTAAGGGTCTTCAAGGCTAGAGTGAATAAGGCTCTTAATAAACTAGCGCGCTTTACCATCAACGATTGCATCACTGCTAACCATCAGGCGGGATTGCGGTCAAGCACTCGTTTATACAGGGTGTATCTGACTTCGTAACGCAAACTTCGCGAAAAGGTTACAACGCATGCCCCTAACAAAATTATGATAGTCATTTATGTCGTTAATGAGCGGTTACAGAAATAACTGTGTTTAAAAAAAGTGTCAGCTAGGCCTTTGACCGTTGCAAGCGTGCCGCCGTGCGTGTTCGTAGGTATGACGTTCACCCCTGATAAAAATCCTCTATTAAATCAGCTGATATGATAGTTTTTCTAGTATTCATCACGCTTTTTTGTGTAATTAACGAATTAATTAATTTTTACTTTAAAATCTTATTAGATTATAAAAGTATAGCAATTATGAACGGTCTAAAGTGAAAAAAACTACATATATTTTTTTTTAATCATGAAAAAGCCGACGATAAATTCCACCACTGGGGGGTTCAGAATCATGTACTGGATCCATGGTACTCGTTTGTGCGTCGATTTCAGATACACCCTACATTTTTTTTTAATAATTATAAACTAGTGCTTGACTGCAATCCCGCCTGATGGTAAGCAGTGATGCAATCGTTGATGGTAAAGCGCACTAGTTTATTAAGCCTATTCACTTAAAAAACTAAGGAATAGGAAGGATGACGGCAGTTGAGCGAGGTGATGCAATGTTAAACTAAAGACCAACACGACCAAATGAAGCTGCCCCAGAGGGAGATTGATCTGGAGACTCTCCACGACCAAACTCCCGACACAACAACATTTGGCGCATCGTACCCGCCACACATCGCAACACAACTGCTCAGACCCGTCCTCCGTACGGCTTCACCAAACATCATGCCGGAACACGACGAATCGCTTGGCAGCAAGACTTTGTCTGGTGGGTGGTAACTTCTGCAGGCAGCCGATGTTATGGCCTACCACCGATTTAAAAAATCATAAGTTAAAACAATGAAAATTTCATAATTACGTGACTGCTGTTACTTATTGTAACTTAGTTAATACTTGCTAAATATGGATTACATACAATGCAATGTAAATTAAAGTTATCGTACATGTCATTGCACGTTACAAAGTTACAAATACTTATCTAAACAAACTGTAATAGATTACTAAATACTGCAAGCAATTACTGTTGCAATTTGTTGCTTAATATTTCTATATGTGACGTCATCGTTATTAAGTTAGTAAAACATAGAACTTAAGTTCTTTAAAGGTTAGAATAATATGTATATTATCTAATCCTACAAGCGTCTATTTGTGGTAGTGATAGGCCATAACATCGGCTGCCGGCAGAAGTTACCACCCACCAGACAAGGTCTTCCCGCCAAGCGAATCGTCGTGTTGCGGCATGATGTCTGGTGAAGCGATACGGAGCACGGATCTGAGAAGTTGTGTTGCGATGTGTGCCGGGTACGATGCGCCAAATGTTGTTGTGTCGGGAGTTTGGTCGTGAAGGGTCTCCAGATCAATCTCTCTCCGATTCCACACAATTCTTTCTTTTGCGAGCGCCGCCTGCCAGTGCGTACGGTAGGAGCCAAGCTTGTCTCGCCATCTCCGTCTTGGCCTACCGCATTGGCGCCGTGCTTTCATGGGACCAAACCGGTGGTTCTTTTAGTCCAATTGTTATCTGAGGCATGTCCGACCCAGTTACTGACTTTCTGGGTAACAACGTACTGTACCCAGAAAGTCACTAGTCGTCGTAGTTTTGGCGCACAATTTTTTATTCTTTATACAGTTAGAAATCCATACCACCAGGAGACTGCGCTCCATGGCTTGGGGTCAAATCTCGAGCTTGTACTCCTGCTAGTGTCCAAGAGGTTTGAGTACAATATAATACATAAATAAAATAAAAAAATAAATAACAAGTATGAATTGCTATCAGCATGATTACATACATCTAAAAATATTGTTGGTAGTTATTTTCATAATTTCCAGGCTTCTAGTTCATTATTCCTTCCGCCACACCAAAAACAGACTTAGCATACGCTAAACAGTGTTATGACGTAATCATTGAGCAGCAAAATGGCCGTGTTTTGACGATTACGAGATAAAAAGTCCGGGCTTCGCAAACGTGTTTAAAAGGTGTCTCGTTAAGAGCTCAATTGAGCGTGACGGTTGATAACAGGATTACTAGGTACTTGTTGTGGTGTATGCTCAAGTTGTGGAGTTTTCTGGTGGGGTAGTCTCGGGAAGGTGTTTTGAATAAGGATAAGAGTATCTAGTGGTCATAATATTTGGTTGGCGCAGTGGTTAAGCCACTGACTGCTGCTCTGCGTTTGATACGATTGCCACACGGAACTGATATTTATATGGCCTTCAAGTAGTTCTTCCTTTTTTGTTTTGGATGGGAATGCATAAAAGGACCTCTCCCGCTCTGGGCGGAGCGGAAGGGCGTGTCAGACTTTTACTGACTAAAACCCACCCGTGTTTCTTCACTTGCCTGTGCGCCAGGGCCACGGGTTCTTTTTTAAGCAACCCGCATCGAGTAGTTGTTCCTGGACTGGCTGTTATCAACCGTATGTGAGTTTTATATGTTTGTAAATGCATCCACGAAGCGGAAGATTTTTTTTTTAATATATTAGTTTATAAGTATTTTTATGTTATAGTTTGTATTGTATTTTCTACGGGCCCTAGTGACTTGAATTAAATGAATAATTAAAATAAATATCTTAAAACGTAAGGAGGCCTTTAGGCTAGGTGGAGCAACGACCTTGGCAGGACAGCTGGTAGGTGCTGGATGGCGTGCCATAGGAGAGGTCTACGTCCAGCAGTGGACTACTGATGATGATGTTGATAATATAAGATATAATTATCAGTAGTCTTCTTTCCTTCTTTCTTTTCCTTTCCTTCTTTCTTTTATCATATTGTTTCTTCGGTTAGAAATTTTACAGAAACATTGAAGATAGACCCCAATTAAACGAATTAAAGACAGCAGATGATAATGGTTGTTATATCTTTAGTGACACAGAAAGTGTTACCAGTGTGTGTTACCATTTATGGTTTTCTTAATTAATTTATTTTTGACAGTTCTATATCCGTCCTCGAAATACAACACCCGACTACATATCAAGCTATACCTAAATTTTCCTGACCTGTCCTCGCATTGTGTAGATTTTCTGCATAACCAGAAGTCAGCATAAACTGGTTATACATATACTTATAGCTTGTTGTGTAGCCGAGCGTACTTAATGAATTATCCGCTAAACGTTTGAACACCGTTCATCGAATTGCTTTCTCTGAAATATTAAATTACCATCATTTTCTTATACGGCCTCCTCAATCATATGTACAACTAAGCTTATAAAAAATAAGTGGCAATTTTTTTTTATTGTAGAACACAATATGATCCATAACAAAATCACATTAAAAATAAAAACTAACAAAAATTCACACATTTCTACTCTGGCAACATTTACGTGGTAGAATAGGTAATATCCCCCGCGCGTCCCGCTTCTGTTGACTCCGAGTCCGGTCGCTGGTCGACCGCCTTGACACCGGAACAACTCTTCAATTGGGCACGTTCGGGCTGATGCTATCCTTATTTACAGCAGGCTTAGCACTTCATGATGAACTGGTTCCCCTGGTTACCGTTCGGTTCGAAGGCCTAAGTATTCCATGCATTGTTCATGAATCGATCCATAATAGGGATGTTTCCTGGGTATATAAATTGATTCTATTTAGTTCGTCATTCAGATTATAGAAAAATATTGGATACATATATTTTGTTTTATCAAATCAACAAAAATTGATAAATATAAAAGGCATCACAGATCAGGGGTGGTGGCTGGTGACTTCACTCGCCGCTAAAAAGTGTAGCGTGCAGTGACGTCACACGAGTTTTCAACGCACTGTGTCTTCATTTTTTGTTAATAAAAATAAAAAATACGTGTCTAGTGTTTTTGGAAATCTGACTGACGGACTAATTAGTTTTTTTTTAGTCAAATACCCTATTATACAACTTCTATATTTTAATTAGCTTCTATTAACGTCAGAATACCTTACCAAACATCCATTTATTTAATAGTAGGCACTTACATAGTCAAGACAATTTTCATACAAAATTACATACATCAAATGCTTCATATCTGTTTATCAGACGGGGGGTAGAAGGGGGGACGGGGTGGCTTGCAGCCGAGAGATAACGTTTAAAAGTGAAGTTGGGGTTGTTTATTACCCCACACTAGGTTGGCGACGTGGTTTTACTCGAGTTTGGGGTGTTTTGTAGGTTTTTAGAGTATGTAGTGATATTGATATTTTGGTTTATAAAAATGAGATCTCCTTGCAAATATAAAGTTCATAAATCATCATCATCAACCTTTTTATCGTCTCACTGCTGGGTCTCCTCTTATACGGAGAAGGATTGAGCGTAATCACCACGCTTGCTTAATGTGAGTCCAGGTTTCCTAAAGATGTTTTCCTTCACCTTGTAATCAGTCATTGGTGTCCAAGATATACTTAGAAAGTACATATCACTTAGAAAATTTACATTGGTAGATACTTGCCTGACCTTGAATCGAACCCGCACAATCACCTCCAGACTCTCAAGGCTGGTGTTTTAACCACTAGGCTACCAAGACATACTAAGTTCCTGAATAATGAATAAAAAATATAAATGGACGTCTAAATAACTGGTCGACCTTTATTTTATGTCAAATGAAAACTGTGCTTTCGGGAGGTTTGGAAATTGCACTATATTATTCAGGAAGTTGTGATAATTTTAGTTACGGAAAAACTTACTTTTTTTTTATAAGTTATAAACTAGCGCTTGACCGCAATCCCGCCTGATGGTAAGCAGTGATGCGATCATTGATGGTAAAGCGCGCTAGTTTATTAAGAGCCTATTCGGGACGCCGGACGCCGGACGCCGGGGGGATAGCCGAGACGGAAACACCGTCGCTGGCAAATTGTTCCAGTCCCTCGAAGTACGCGGTATAAAAGAGGAAGCGAAACGCTTAGTCCGGGTCGCAGTGGTGTCAACAACGTAAAGGTGGAAACTCGCCGTACGACGGGTCGTCCGATGGTGGAACGGAGATGGGGGAATTAAATCATGCAATTCCCTTGCACACTAACCAGAATGCATCCTATAGAAGACCGAAAGGCTGGCTACTCTACGCCTGTATTCCAGGCTTTGGAGACCGTCTCGGTCGCCAATCAGCCTCTTCGCATGCCTCTCCACTGAATCCAAAGTAGCCAGGTGACATTTCCCAGCGCCAGCCCAAATGTGGCTACAGTACTCCACACACGAGCGGACCTGTGCTTTGTACAACATTAGAAGCTGCCCCACACACAGCCCACACACAGTACCGCCGGACCTTTGCGATAACGCCAAGTTTTCTGGCAGCCACCCTGGCCTTGGACTCAATGAACTGCCCAAAGTTAGGGTTCGAGGAAATCTCTACTCCCAAAAGCTGAAGGCGGTTGGTGCACTCCAAGGATACATTCTGAAAAGTAGGAGCCAAGGTGAACGGGCTCCTTTTGGCGGTGAAAAGACAAGCCTGCGTTTTGGCGGCATTGAATGCTACAAGATTGGCTTTGCCCCATTCCGAGACTGCCTGTAGTGCAGCACTCGTACGCTCTACCATAGCCTCTCTTTAATTACTACTTAATTTCATACTTAACAAGGTTCAAATTCTATTGCCACCAAAAACTTAGAACGTTGATATTAAACATGTTCACTCAAAAATCAACTTAGAATAGGTACATTTCCCTGAAGATGATAACTGAAAAATTGGATGTTGTATGCAATGTAAATTATCCGAGATTTGAACAATGCGCTAAATATTATGGAACGAAATATGGGCAACGCACATAATTATATATGTATACATCAATTTGTAAAGCCGTTTCAACATATAATGTTATAGGAGTATAACATTATATTTAAAATTTAGCACACATAAGCAGAAATAAACGGGGCACATTTTTTGCAGAACAGTTAGGACCCGTGAGCCCGAAAAGTTCTGAAGTGGCGACCACTTACTGGAAGACTTAGCGTTATAAGGTGTCCCACAAGGCAGACCGATGCACGGTGAGATGGTAACGGCCGCAGAAATCCGCTGTTTGCGTAGATCCGTTGTGGAGATGGTTTTGGAAAGGCCAAGGCCAGCATTGGACGTTTTCGGATGAAGATAAGTTTTTTTTAAAGCCTTGCCCCACAGGCTTTCCTTCTGTGTCGTAGGTGCTTTTAAAAAGATTTTAATTTACACAAATAGCCAGACCTGGAACAACTTCCTGTAGACCACACAAATGTTTCTTTCGTCCCGAAATTTCGTTCCGATCCCGCGACACGCAGCGCAGCAGTCGATCACACACCCATTGCGTCAACCGTGAATAGTCATATTGTCGATATACAAATTTACTCAAACAGCCCATAAGGACACAAACTGCACAAAAATGTCCTACTCCAGTATTTGACCTAGTAAACTTAGAATCTCCTTCATTTCCTGCGCAAAACAGGTCAAAAACCCTTATCAGCTCAAAGGTAACGCAAAGAAAAGTATTTAATTACAAGAACCAGTGGGTAATTTGGCGAATTACAAGGCAATTCTCACTAGAGGGCGCTAGGGAGGTGATAGAGCATGGCAATATCCGCTGAAGCAACAGGCAAAACTACGCTAACAAGGTAATATAAACAGTATATCGTCCAACATAAGGTTGGAATTCAATTGAGGTTACTCTAGAGATGTATACGGTATCCTGTTAAGGAAATATGGACGGTAAAATTATGGAGTAGGGTTGTAATTTGCGTCTGTTTGATAAATAGATGAATTATCAGGTAATTTCGTTGTTAAATGTCTGTTGTGCGTTTTAGATTTTGTTGATTTTGATCGATTGTTGGTCGTAGATCGATTATGCTCAGAAATAATTATTTATGGCAGGAATATTGGATAGGAAACAATTAAACTACACGCCATTTTTTTTTAGAGACAAGGTGCGCAATGTCTATGTGAGAGGTACCTTTAAGGTTGCACCAATTGCAGATAAAATCACGGAGGCTAGACTGAGATGGTACGGTCATGTAAAGCGAAGGCCGGACGACCATGTCGTGAAGAAGTGCCTTTCCATGGCTACAAAAATGAGAGGGAGGGGAAGGCCCCCAACTACATGGATGACGAATATCCGCAAGGATATGAAGCAGTTGGGGCTTTCAGATGACGACGTATATCAGCGGAATAAGTGGCGCCTCAGAACCAGGAAAGCCGACCCCGCGTAACGGGAAAAGGCGAGGCGAAAGAGAGAGATTCGAAGAAAGTTGGCGAAAAGGCGGAAGCGGCTGCTAACGCCTTTTCCTATGAGAGTTACTGTTAGCCTGAAAGCTCTTGGAAAGCATGTTAAGCCGTTGGTCCCGGTTGCCATACGAACATCTAGTGGCAGTCGTTACGGGTTGTTGAAGCCCTCAAAAATCCAACAATTGGTCTAACTGCAATGCTTCGATGTCGCCTTCGGGTTGTGGAGGTCAGACGGCAGTCGCTTCATGGAAAATCTCGTAGTTTAGCCATATCAGCAGTTGGACTGGTCAAGCGGACCCCAGACTCCAAAGCTGAAAAGGCTTTGGATGCGACTTGGATTAACGCTGGGATGATGAAGATGATGAGTTACTGTTAGCCTGCATCATCCTACTAATCTCCTTTCTCTTGGTATTCCATCCAAAGGATGTCTGTAAAAGAGATCTTAGCGATAAGACCGCCCATTGTGTCACCCTTTGTATAATTTTCATATTTATATTCTGTAAAATATATGGTGTATATATAATAAAGAGTATTTTATTCTTTTCTCTTCTATCTCTCCCCCATGACTGCCAGTTCTTTCGATCCAGGGCTAAAGTCAACCATTGGTCGTTAGTTTGCTTCAGATCATCCGGCCATATTGGTCTGGGCCTATTCCAATGTCGCTTGTCATTTTGCGGGACCCATTGGGTCGTAAGTTGGGGCAAAGATTGCGTAATTTGCAGGTTAGAGAGAGGTGGACGGAGATTAGAGTGTCCTTTGCCCAGCTGTGGGACATTAAGGACTTATAAAAAAAAACTCCATTTTCACTTAAACAGTACACTTAGCTAAACATCAATCTACGAGTATAGCTATACAATTCCAATTTTAGCTGACCTCGCTTTGCATATCGTTTTCGTACCATGAAAGTTCAACTTATTCTGGTTATGTTTAGTCTTGATGTGGAGTCGGGGCGTACACACCAAACAGAGTTTATCGCCCCCGGCCAGCTCTAGATACAATCAATTTAATTATCACTAACAAACATGGAGGTAAAAATGTATGTTTTAACACCCTCATCACAAGACGTACCCATATCATATGGTTATTAATTCAGGTGTGCTATTTGTCATTAACGCGTTAACTGGTGATTTATGAGAATTTTTGGTAATTAAAAAAAATAGGGCCTGAATATTTCAGAGCATTATCAACTGAAGATTAAGCGAAACAAAGTCAAACATACGGTTGGAATGTAATATAGATATGTTATATACTATGGTGTATACTATGGTGTATACTATGGTATATACTATAGATTGCTGTAGAATTTGAACGAGATAATATTGGTTGGATTTGGAAAAGAAAATAACATTTATTTAAGGTAAATATAAAGCAAAAAATAACATGAAAAAATAAGAAATTATGGGAAAAATTCGTCCACATGTGTGGAAATATTTACAAAGTGAAAGTATTAATTTTATTTGATATCTAGATAAAAATAATCAGCTACCCTTACATGGAATTGGGCTGGACACATATTTTGTCGCATGTCTTAGAACATCCTCACGTACTTTCGCTTTTTTTAGCTTAGGAAGTAGGATAGCGAATATCTATACTAATATATAAAGCTGAAGAGTTTGTCTGTTTGTTTGAACGCCCTAATCTCAGGAACTACTAGTCCGATTTGAGAAATTATATTTGCAATGGATAGCCCAATAATCCAGGAAGGCTTTAGGCTATGTAACATCACGCTGCGACCATTACGAGCGGAGCATAACTAACTCCACGCGAACGAAGTCGCTGGCGGCCGCTAGTTTGATATATAGATACCAATAATCTGCTACCCTTACATGGAATTGGGCTGGACACATCTGTCGCATGTCTTAAAACATCCTCATAAACCTTAGGATAGCGAATATTTATTATATTTTTAATTTCCAGTATCAATAACTAGACAGTTATACAATTAAATAACAATTTAAACAACTTGTGTAAGCAGCATGATATAGATCCATTTTTGAGTAGTGTGTCTTTGGTTAGGAGGTGCTTAAGCCGTAACTTTTTCATTTAGTCAATTATTAGTTTTTTGTTATACGCGTACCCACTTATCTAGTGTCCATAAGATGTTTTTAATAATCTGTAATTTATAAGTGAGGACTTGTTATTGGCTGTCAGTCCAACTTACTGTTTCTTAACTGATTTGTTTAGCTGTAAGTCCTCCATGCTTAATAAATAAATAAATTAATTAATTAATTAGTAAAGTAAACCCAGCAGAACAAAATAGTAACTAAGTACATCGAAATTTTAAAATATACAAATAAACTTACACTACTTAAATGAAATAAGCATTACCTTTGTACTTCACTTGAACTTTCTTCTGTTGTTAAATAAATAAATAAAATATTTAGTGAACTCTCAAAAACCAACAGAAAAGGAGCTTCAGCCTATAGAGCTCCATTGCTGGACAAAGGCCTCCCCCAAAGCTTTCATTACTTTAGGGGGGTTTGCTATAATCCCCACGCTTGACAGGCGGGTTGGGGATCGCAGTAATGTGATATTCCACATAAGAAACGCTGCTGCCCGCTTCCCTGGTGAGAGTTCCCTTAATCGCCTCTTACGACACCCACGGGAAGATATTTGATGGTACTATTCTAAGCTCATATGTCGTGGTGGCCTTGTGGTTAAAACACCAGTCTCTCAAGTATGAATGCGCGGGTTCGATTCCAGGTCAGGCAAGTACCAATGTAACTTTTCTAAAGTTATATGTACTTTCTAAGTATATCTTGGACACCAATGACTGAAGGTGAAGGAAAACATCTTGAGGAAACCTGGACTTTATAAGTCTGAAATCGCCAACCCGCATTGAGCAAACGTGGTGATCACGCTCAATCCTTCTCTGTATGAGAGGAAACCTGTGCCCAGCATTCTTCTTCTTCTTCCTCAGCCTATAGATGTCCACTGCTGGACAAAGGCCTCCCCCAAGGCTTTCCACGATGACCGGTCTTGTGCTGCCCGCATCCATCGGCTTCCCGCGACCTTCACCAGGTCATCGGTCCACCTTGTTGGGGGTCTCCCTACGCTGCGTCTTCCAGTACGTGGCCGCCACTCCAGAACCTTGCTGCCCCATCGGCCATCGGTTCTACGAGCAATGTGCCCTGCCCACTGCCACTTAAGTTTAGCGACTCGCAGAGCTATGTCGGTGACTTTGGTTCTTCTGCGGATCTCCTCATTTCTGATTCGATCACGCAGAGAAACTCCTAGCATAGCTCTTTCCATTGCCCTTTGTGTGACTCTGAGCCTTCGTATGAGGCCCATTGTGAGCGACCACGTTTCAGTTCCGTAAGTCATCACTGGCAACACACACTGGTCAAAGACTTTAGTCTTGAGACACTGTGGTATCTTGGACGACGAGAAGATGTAGCGTAGCTTCCCGAACGCTGCCCAACCGAGCTGGATTCGCCGAGACACCTCTTTCTCGAAGTTGGACCTACCTAGTTGGACTTTCTGTCCCAGGTATATATACTCGTCAACAACTTCGAGTGCAGAGCAACCAACTACAATTGGAGTGGGTGCGACATGAGAGTTCGACATGATCTTCGTCTTATCCATGTTCATTTTTAGACCCACTTGTTGGGAAGCTCTGCTGAGGTCATTGAGCATTTTGCCCAAGTCTTCCAGGGTCTCAGCCATGACCACGATATCATCTGCGAAGCGGAGATTAGTGATGTACTCGCCGTTGATGTTGATGCCAAGTCCTTTCCAGTCCAGGAGCTTGAAGACATCTTCCAACGCAGCAGTGAACAATTTAGGAGATATGACATCTCCTTGTCTCACTCCACGCTGCAGTTGGATCGGTTTCGAGTCCTGATCCTGGAGACGGACTGACATGGTGGCGTTTTTGTACAAACACTTTATCACCTCAATGTATCGATGGTCAATTTGGCACCGCTGGAGAGACTGCAGCACCGCCCAAGTCTCAATCGAATCGAAGGCCTTCTCATAGTCCACAAACGCCAAGCATAGTGGTTTGTTATACTCCTCGGACTTCTGTATAACTTGCCGCAGCGTATGAATGTGGTCTATGGTGCTAAAGCCTAGCATTGGGACGATAAAAAGGTTGATGATGATGATGATGATGATGATTCTAAGCCCAGTACCACACGGTTACCAGAAAAGGACAACTTAGGTTAATAAAGCGACAACAAAGGTACTTTTATCAGCAAAGAACCATGTAACACATCAGTAATGTGACTATCAAAGGCTGAACGAGGACAAAGAGTTGAATATCGAAACTATCGCACCAGGAAACGGAATCGACCTCGAATCGACTCCTTTTGTTTTTTATCGGCTATCAGTTCCGCGTTGCATATCGACTACTGTCAAATGTATTAATTGGAAGGCTGTGGAAATTACGCAAACCTCTATACTATAGGCTTTACGCTAACTGATATTGATAGCATGTGTGTACTCTAGGGTAATTGTTTAAGAAGCTATCCGTATTGTGGAGGCATGAGGAGCAGGGAGTAAAGTTCACTCATTCTCCATAGAAATGGGAGGATCCTCCGACCAGACAGGTGTTATGTCTGGCGGGCACTTGCTTTATGGTTGAAATTGGCAAGTTGTATATACAATATGTAAAGAAAACCCTGTCCGACCCATAAGGATATTAAAGGTTAGGTATACACTTGACCAAATACAATATGTAAAGAAAACCCTGTCCGATCCGTGAAGGTATTGTTAGGAATCGATAACTGATTCTACTAATGCCGACAAAGCCGGACTAAAGTTTAAAAAAAATTCCCCCCAAAAAAATAAATATTATTTTGTAAAAAGAGGTAACTTAATACATGTGCGGTATGACACCCTTCCGCGGGCGGCGGGGGGCAGGGCACGCGACGCGTGGTCGAATCGCATAAGCGTAGGTCGTCACTGCGTGTTGTCACTTTTTTAAAAATTACCAAATTTCGGGAAAGTTGGAATTAATTCGCGGGAAAAAAAAAAAGATTATTTTAAAATTCATTAGTATTGTTACTATGATGATTACGTAAAATTTTATATTATATTTGGTCATGTGTTTACCTAACCTTTATTATCCTTATCGGTCGGACAGGGTTTTCTTTACATATTGTATAATATAACATTTTACGTAATCATCATAGTAACAATACTAATGAATTTTAAAATAATCTTTTTTTTCCCGCGAATTAATTCCAACTTCGCCGAAATTTGGTAATTTTTAAAAAAGTGACAACACCATTTTGATGGTACGCTTATGCGATTCGATCACGCGTCACGTGCCCTGCCCCCGTGTCGCCCGCGGAAGGGTGTCCTACCGCACATGTATTAGGTAAGTTACCTCTCTCTTGCAAAATAATATTAATTTTTTTACGGAGATTTTTTTTTAACCTTTAGTCCGGCTTTGTCGGCATTAGTAGAATCAGTTATCGATACCTAACAATACATTCACGGATCGGACAGGGTTTTCTTTACATATTGTATATGCTAATTGCACGGTAAACTCTGATTGCGAGATGTAGAATTCGTGTGACGTCAGTATGACGCTTTGTTCATTTGTGACTTTTTTTTTTATATATATTATAAACTAGCGCTTGACCGCAATCCTGCCTGATGGTAAGCAGTGACGCAATCGTTGATGGTAAAGCGCACTAGTTTATTAAAAGCCTATTCACTCTAGCCTTGAAGACACTCAAATTGTAGTCCGACGGAAACACCGCCGCTGGCAAATTATTCCAGTCTCTCGATGTACGCGGTATAAAGGTTTGTAGGTACTGCTACAGTAGCAATGGGTTTTATTTTACAGTTCAAGAACATTCATTGCGATATTTACGTTATTGAGCCGATGTAGTTTTCCGAAGATATGGAGCAATGGATTAGCAATATACTTCAAGATGACTCAAATTGATAAAGTGTGTTACGCAATAAGCGTTCTGGTCTTTTATTTCCTAAAGCGTTTGGTAGTTGTATTCTTTAAACAAATCACATTGTAGCCTTATTATCTTGTTAGACGTCAACTATCAAAGAAACGATACCAAGCTGCATTCAAAAATTGAAAATCTCGAATTAATTGCTATCATTAAAAAAAAAACTCTGAAAACTTCAATCACCACCATCATTTCCAAACACAACACTATAAAATCCTTATCACATCGACTAAAACTTCTCACTTCATTAATTTAAAATTAAATAACAAAGAAATACAATGATTAACCAATAAATATGTATAGTTTGTAGTTTGGACAACCCTGTTACATCGAAATCTGAATACCTCTTTTATCGTACCTTCATCTTCTGCCTATAGAGGTCCACTGCTAGCCAAAGGCCTCTCCCAAGACTTTCCACGATTACCGGTCTTGTGCTGCCCGCATCCATCGGCTTCCCCGGGTCATCGGTCCGTAGACATTTATCGTGACAGCAAGCATAAAATCAGTACCAGAAGAGCTCTCACCCGGATACTTATAATTTAAAGAACAAATCACAGTCTGTCTGTAGCATTCGGTCAAAAAATATACTTAATACATATAATAAAATATAAACAAAAAAATCTGTAATTTTTAGCACTTTCTGAATTTAACTTTGACATAAACATACAGATAAAGTAAATCTGAAATTGTCACATCGTCTTGAGCAAGTGAGTTGATCAACGCTCACTAGACCAATAATAGGCTGGTAATATAATATTTTCGAGTGCTTAGTACGTAAGTACCAAAGCACTTGCTATCCATTCTTTACTTCCCTATGCGCCAGGGCCACGGTTTCTTTTTTAACCATCCCGGAACTCTGATTCAGGAGGCATCAGTCTTCGTGGACTCCGTCACGATGTGCTGACATCTCTTTGAGTCGTGCGTGAAACACAACGCGTCGTCGACTCGGGCCTGATCCTTACCGGGCGGCGAGCTGCCCACTGCTCACCGCCCGCAAGGCCGGGCAGACCTCCACAGCATGCTCCATCGTGTCCTGAGGAATCTCTTCACCACCCTTAGTTGACTGGTAGAAAGAGGAGTCAGTCAAGTATAAATAGTCACTTCTCACATCCTTCACCATACCTACACTATACCACTTCAGAACTTTCCTTATGTATAAATTTAAGACCAAAACAAATCTCAATTAAAAGTCCTTGCTTATGGTACATATACACCCGTCGGCGTGTGTAGGGGTGTCAGTCGATAAGGATGTATTAGCACATTCCGCCGGAGAGCCACTGTATTTATTCTTATCCGGAATAAGGCAGGTTACACCCCTAGTGACGGGCTGATATCGATAGCGTTTGTTTGTAAGACTTGGGCTGGGGTGTGTGAAGTGTCGATAATTTAATTCTGAATAGTAACTTACTTTGATGTATGTATTATGAAGTTATCAAGTGTAAAGTTTTTTATCGATACTTTGGTAGTTCTAGATATTTAGTTAATAGTAGGTATGCAATTGCTTTTATCAAAATGTTATATGATTTCTACATTTCGACAAAGTCTGGCCGCCAAGCGGTTCGTCTTGTAGCATTATGTCTGGTGAAGCCGTACGGAGGGCGGGTCTGAGTAATTGTGTTGCGATGTGTGTATCCGCTAAAGGTTGTTGTGTCGGGAATTTGGTCGTGGAGGGTCTCCAGATCAATCTCCCTCTGACGCAACATCGTTGGTTGTTTTCTTGGGCTTAACATTGCATCACCTCGCTTAACTGCCGTCTATGCCTTCCTATTCACTCAGTTTTTTGAGTGAATAGGCTCCCAATAAACTACATTAACGATTGCATCATTGCTTGCCATCAGGCGGGATGGTAGTCAAGCACTAGTTGCTAGCAACACTGGGCTTACTACAGAAGTCATCAGAGGGGTAATTCTAGTAATGTTAAGAACATTCGCAATCTGAACCAAGAGTCAATCTATCAAAAAAAAAAAATCTTCTAATATCTTTGCATTTTTAACAGTTTTTGAAATTTATGCCTCACCCTACCTTTGGCTGCGATCTAGCAGGAGTCAATTTAATAAAGTTATTTCACAATGCTAGTCTTAATTAAAAAGCACAGTAACGTCTTAACAAATAGGACCAGTAGTTACTTCATTACTCTGAAGTTATCATGACCTCGTAATCAAACAAACACCCAATAAAAATCCAAAATTTATTACACACTCCATCGATACATCCCATTCCCATCCCTACTCCTCGCAGAAGGGGGTGAAGCGTCGCTTGGCGCTGTGAGATAGCGCCGATAACATCGCCGGGTGGCGGGTCTGATAGTACGAATAATAATAATTTTATTATCACGATCCAGGGCCGCCACCTCTTTGTTATTACTCTATAGTGATGCTCGTGAATTTTAAATTAATGAAGTGAGAAGTTTTTGTCGATATGATAAGGGTTTTATAGTGTTGTGTTTGGGAATGATGGTGTTGATTAAGGTTTGAGTATTTTTAATGATATCAATTAATTGGAGGATTTCCAATTTTGAACGCAGCTTGGAATCGTTTCTCTTATAGTTGACGTCTAACAAGATTATAAGGTTACAGTGTGATGTGAATCTGTAAATAGCACCGTAGTTGCGTAAAATATTCACAGTGTAAATCACTTTGAAGGATATTGCTAATCGATTTCTTTTTATGTTCGAAACATTTGTGTGCTCAACAACATAAATAACGCAATTAAAGCTGTTGAACTGCCTTAACTAAAGTCATCTCTGCAGATAGTTTTTTACGTAATCACCCTGCAGTTTTGTAGAAGCATTTGCAAAGACAAATGTTTCCAATACATTTGTCATGGGTCTCAAATGGCAAATTCTATAAGTTAACCAAACCTTAGATAATTTACAATAAAACTCTCTACCTACATCTATAAATCAACAATACCCACCGCACATACAGAAAAGAAAAAAAAAAACAAAATAAAAAAGCACATACGCAGTGACCGTCAAAAATCATCCTCGCATCCGGCTTAGCTTCAGGGGGAGATCCTCCCCCAGGGATGGTGGGTGGAGGGTCTTATCGTGAAGTCGCAGATTGAATATATTTCATGTGTAAGTTAATACAAGCCATACTTGCGAGATTTTGTACAGTTTTGCACTAACTGTGGAAGCAGTGTTTAGATTTTTGGTCAGGGGGTGTAAAGGGGTTGTTACGTCGATTATGCTTTATGATAGGGGGTAGTAAGGCAGTCGTTTCTCAGTAATAGGTCAGAGGCTGGATTTGTTCAGTTAGTGTCAATAGATGCGCCCTCTAATCTGTGGGAGTTTAACATAATTGACTAAACTTGGGTGTAGCATTTCAATATAAGCCTTCGGGGAAATCTGGTTTCGTCGAATCGTTTAAACCAGAGATAGTCGAAAGAATGTTCAACCTCTTTTATTAGTCGCAAGTCCAACATGATTAGGTACCTACCTAAAAGGGTGTTCTCAAATTGATCCGCTGGAGTACTTTTTCTGTTAGTTCTAGTTGATTCCTTGGACAGAAAGAATACAAATTATTGTCATCGGTAAGCCAGTCCGATGAGACATTTGGCTGGGGTCCCCTTTTTACTCTATGACGTACACTATTCTGGTGGTCACCACGTACAGGGCAAAGTGCATAGGAAATCCCCGTGATTGTCAGTAATATCAAATCGTCGCTGACTGTCCTTGAGAAGCTAAGCGTTTTCTTTTTTTTTTTTATAATCATAAACTGTGCTTGACCGCAATCCCGCCTGATGGTAAGCAGTGATGCAATAGTTGATGGTAAAGCGCACTAGTTTATTAAGCTTTTCACTCAAAAAAAACATGATTGAAGGTTTCAGGTTTTTTTTAGGTTGAGTGAGGTGATGCAATGTTAAACCCAATAACACGATCAATGATACTGCGTCAGAGGGAGATCGATCTGTAGACCCTCCACGACCAAACTCCCGACACGACAACATTTGACGCGTCATACCCGGCACACATTACAATACAACTGCTCAGAGCCGTCCCCCGTACGGCTTCACCAGACATTATGCCGGAACACAACGAATCGCTTGGCGGCAAGACTTTGTCTGGTGGGTGGTAACTTCTGCCGGCAGCCAATGTTATCGATTCTTCTATGTAATCGATTTCCTACACGTACCTACATAGAACACTCGCATTAACATGGAATTGCAGATACCAGCCCGTATTGACTATAACCTCAAAAAAATAAATACATCGAAAAGGACCGGACATAAAGCAAAACTTAAAGTACCTAGGCAAGTATTTTTTTTTTATAAATGCTTGACGGTAATTCCGGCCGATGGTAAGCAGTGATGCAATCGTTGGTGGTAGAGCGCGCTAGTTAATTAAGAGCCTATTCACTCTAGCCTTGAAGACACTTAAATTGTAGCCCGACGAAAACACCGCCGCTGGATAATTGTTCCAATCCCTCGATGTACGCGGTATAAAAGACGAGGCAAAACGCTTTGTTCGGATCGTTGTGGTGTCAACAACGTAAGGGTGGAAACTCGCCATACGACGGGTCGTCCGATGATGAAACGGAGATGGGGGAATTAAATCATGCAATTCTCTCGTGGCCACAACATCAGCCGCCGGCGTAAGTTACCACCCACCAGACAAAGTCATGCCGCCAAGCGATTCATCGTGTTCCGGCATGATGTCTGGTGAAGCCGTACGGAGGACGGGTCTAAGCAGATGTGTTGCGATGTACGTGCCGGGTACGATGCGCGAAATGTTGTTGTGTCGGGATTTTGGTTGTGGAGGGCCTCCAGATCAATATCCCTCTGGCGCAGCATCGTTGGTCGTGTTGTTGGGTTAAACATTGCATCACCGCGCTCAACTGCCGTCTTCCTTCCTATTTACTCAGTTCTTTTGAGTGAGTAGGCTTAATAAACTAGCGCGCTTTACCATCAACGATTACATCACTGCTTACCATCAGGCGGGATTGCAGTCAAGCGCTAGTTTTAATTTATATATATAAAAAAAAAATATAACACTCTCCAACTTCCTAGATCACAAAATCTTTTAAAAAGATAACGTTATCACTTCGCCCATCCTACCTTCCTACTTCGCCTTACAATAAAACTAATTACAGAAGCATAGCCGTTCTGTTTATCTACAGAGTAGTTATCACGTACGGCATTGTTAAGTAAGTGAATAACTATTGGTTAATGAGCAGTCACAGGATCGAAGCCAGGCGATAGTGGTATCGCACCTGTGTGACAATTAAAACAAGGTTGTATGGAGAAGAACCTTGGCTTAACGCGGTTACACGTCACGCTTGTGATAAAGAATGGTGTTATCATAAAGCTGTTGTAATAACAGCCGCACGGATCGCTTGCCGCGGTTTCATGGTGGATGGGTGGCTATATTTACATACAACAACTCCTCCATGCCTCGCCACAGAGATTTGAGTAGACTTGTCTAAGTTAGTGTGTGTGTGTGTGTGTCAATGATGCAGCGACGTTTACATTTTAAATATCGAAGCTTTATGCTCAGATAGGAGCCTTTTGGGGGTAAAGGACTTTCTGATTTTATGTTCCTTTTTTTATATACAATATGTAAAGAAAACCCTGTCCGATCCGTGAAAGTATTGTTAGGTATCGTTAACTGATTCTAATAATGCCTACAAAGCCGGGCTAAACTTAAAAAAAATCCACCTAAAAATAAATATCTTTCGAAAAAGCGAGGTAACTTAATGCATGTGCGGTAGGCAACACGTTAGGCATACATGCGCGAGTGAAGAGGGACAGGGCCCCTGACAAATTCATTAGTATTGTTACTATGATGATTACGTAAAATTTCATATTTTATATGGTCATATGTATACCAAACATTTATTATCTTTTTGGGTCGCACGGGGTTTTCTTTACATATTGTATAGCATGGAGCGGTGCCTACAACGCAACATGACTGTGGAGGTATTAGGAGCAGCGTGTAAAACTCACTCATCCTCTATAGAAAAGGGAGGATCCTCTGACCGGACTTGTAGTCAGGCGGGCCGCTTTGCCCACCGGTTGATGACGTGAACTTGTATGCGTACTACTTGCACAGAAAACTCTGATTGCGAGATGTAGGATTCCCGTGGCGTCAGTATGACGCGTTGTTCGCATGTTGCGTTGTAGGCACCGCTACAAGCATTTTAGCTTAGTTGTTTTTGATTTAGTTTAGTTTTATGATCTTCCTAAACGGGTCATAATAAATATTTTTCCTTTCTTTCCTTCTTTCTTAAAGTGTATTTTAAAAATAAACTACAGTTCGCAAAATATGCTATAATAATATAATAGAAAATCTATGTTAAAGGAATCCATTAAATTTGTTCATTCATTATGTTCACAATTACGCTTCTACATATTCTATTCTATTTGTATTTATGGCAAGTGAAGCCGATGTCGACTAATGACTATTGTAAATAAGAGTGTACTCAAAATAAAGACTTGGCTTAAAGGTCCAGTAACCGAGCCAGAAATATATAAAAAAATAAAATAAAATAAACTATTCTAATGTCAAAAGTGAAATTGTAATTCTAATTTTATGTATAATTATATTTTTTATGCCACACTTACATTTCATTACATTTCTATTTTTCCTTGATTATTACTATCCTATTGTTATTATTATCGTTGCTAACCACCAACTTATTTTATTATTTTCACGTATTTTTTTATTTTTCCTCGACTCCATTTCGGGATATTCAGTGACAATATTACTGAAGGAATTTCCATATTGGTAGGATATATCATCGGCTGCCGGTAAAAGTTACCACCCACCAGACAAAGTCTTGCCACCAAGCGATTCGTCGTATTCTGGCATGATGTCTGGTGAAGCCGTACGGAGGACGGGTGTCGAGCAGTAGCGATGTGTGCCGGGTACGATGTGCTAAATGTTGTTGTGTCGGGAGTTTGGTCGTGGAGGGTCTCTAGATCAATCTCCCTCTGGCGCAGCATCGTTGGTCGTGTTGTTGGGTTTAACATTGCATCACCTCGCTCAACTGCCGTCTTCCTTCCTATTCACCCAGTTTTTTTTGAGTGAATAGGCTCTTAATAAACTACCGCGCTTTACCATCAATAATTGCATCACTGCTTACCATCAGGCGGGATTGCAGTCAAGCACTAGTTTACAATTATAAAAGAAATAATGCAATGTGAAAATATACAATTATAACCAGACAACGTATATAAGCCGCTTCAATAAAACTCATATCGCGAGATCTGGCACGGTCCTATTCTGGCGCGGCTGGATTGGTGAAAAACGTGAAAAGTGACCAAGATAACGTGAGTTTTGGCCGCGCGGCCCGCCCGATACGCTGCCTAGGGGTGCTGCGATTGTACTAGACTTGTTACAGTACTGTGACCACAAGGTTTCATTCTGTGGGATGATTATTGAAAATGTTCATTGGAATCGAATTAGTGCTTGGAGAATAAGAGAAGGTTGTCGTGTTTCCTCTATGCTTGCGACAAAGACCTCTCCGTCAGAGAGAGTGGGCTGTCATCTACCACACAGGTTAGCAGTTTGAACTAGCGCTTGATGGTAAGCAGTGATGCAATCGTAGGTGGTAAATCGTGCTAGTTTATTAAGAGCCTATTCACTCTAGCCTTGAAGATCGAATAGTGTTGTTTTAAATTTTAATATTATTTGTTATGGTTTTTTAGTTTATTGTTTAAATTTTATTAGATTTGTTTTAATTAAATTTTATTATATGTGTAGGTTTCCATAATGTATTTCGTAAAATGTCCTTGGAGTGTTCCGACCGCCTTCAGCTTTTGGGAGTTGAGATTTCCTCCAACCTTAACTTTGGGCGGTTCATTGAGTCCAAGGCCAAAGTGGCTGCCAGGAAACTTGGCGTTATCGCAAAGGTCCGGCAGTACTTCACACCTGGGCAGCTTCTAATGTTATACAAAGCACAGGTCCGTTCGTGTGTGGAGAACTGCAGCCACATTTGGGCTGGTGCTGCCAAGTGTCACCTGGCCACTTTGGATTCAGTGGAGAGACGTGCAAAGAGGCTGATTGGTGACCCTGATCTAACTCGAGTTGGTCTTCAAAGCCTAGAGCACAGGCGTAGAGTAGCCAGCCTTTCGGTGTTCTATAGGATGCATTTCGGGGAGTGTGCGAGGGAATTGCATGATTTAATTCCCCCATCTCCGTTCCACCAGCGGACGACCCGTCGTACGGCTGGTTTCCACCCTTACGTTGTTAACACCACTACGATCCGGACGAAGCGTTTCGCCTCCTCCTTTATACCGCGTACATCGAGGGACTGGAACAATTTGCCAGCGGCGGTGTTTCCGTCGGATTTGGGTGTCTTCAAGGCTAGAGTGAATAGGCTCTTAATAAACTAGTGCGCTTTACCATCAACGATTGCGTCACTGCTTACCATCAGGCAGGATTGCGGTCAAGCGCTTGTTTATAACATGTAAACAAAATAAATGTATCCTTTCTGCCGCATTAGGTTAAGAAACCTGTAATTGTAGTAAAAATACTTGAACTGTAGTCAAACGGAAACACCGCCTCATGCAAATTATTCCAGGCCTTCGTTGTACGCGGTATAAAAGACGAGGCTCACTCAACGCTTCGTTAAGTTCTAAAGCATACCAGTTTTACCACGATGTTTTCTTGCACCGTTTTGAGAGCAGGTTCGTAGGTAGGTTCGAACTCTGACAGGATAAAATATAATAATAATAATAATTTAATTCAGACGTAGTCCATATAATGTTAGTAATACAAAAATTAAAATTAAAAATACAAATAAAACCTTATAAATCTATTGTTAGTACACAAAACAGATAAACAAAACAATCAATTGGAACCACACAGAATCGCCAGGTTATGCCAACCCCAGGATGCGACCACCCGTAGTGTGTAGTCGCATCCAGTGCCACCACATCGGCGAGTCCCAGCGGTCCACGAACACACTCAGAAGGCTGTTCGGGCTGGCCCGCATTCGCATCATGAGAGATGCACAGCGCTTTCGCATGATGGCATGGAAACCATCCACTCTTTTCTCAGCAAACATTGCTGAAGCGCTGCAGCAGCGCCGTAGTCCGAACACACACAGACACATACAGATTGTTTTGCAAAAAATATCTCTAAATAAAAACGAGCTATCAAACCATCAAAATCCGCATCATAACCCACAATCAATAACACATTTGCACAAAAACCCGGTTGAGCCATGTTCCTTGAACACAGAACATGCCACACCGCGTGTGCAGTCCACTCTAGATGCCACGATAACACTGCTTTGCATAATACCGCAGATTTTTTTCAACAGTGCATACGTATAAACTTTGTGCGCTAATATGGGAGAAAGCGGCGTAGATGATAAGCGTAAGCGGGCATTAAGAGGAAGAAGGAGAAGAATGTAACACCAAAAAAAAAGTTACTTCATCATTTATGCACAATAAAATACTTAGGGATATGAAAAGAGATGTTGCTTATATTATCGAAATTCCTTCCAGCAGAAATGCGAAAGGAGAAGTACGTAATACGCATACATAACAGGTATAGGCATATATAATTATATAGCATCACCGTCTGACTATAATTTAAGTGTCTTTAAGGCTAGAGTGAATAGGCTCTTAATAAATTAGCGTGTTTTACTATCAACACAACGGTTGCATCTCTACTTAACATCAGGCGGAATTGCTTATAAGTCCCTTGTTAATAACGTCATAAACTTAATATTTAGAATTCATGGTTTGAAATCTTCATTGATTTCTTGACTTTGTCCAAACTCAAAAAAGGATCAGTGCAATATCTCCCATCCTTTGTATTAACCATCATTTCAGTAGTTCGGTCAAACCATATTATACTTTCACATAGTATACAATATACATATACATTATTCATAGTTCCTTTGGTCTTCCACTACTAATTTCGTTTGAAGGAGCTAAAAATTGTTTTTATTTTTTTGGTATGACTGATTTTCTTCTTAACTTTGTTTGAAACCTTACTCAAAGGGCAGCACATCATATGAAAACTGACCTATTTTCAAAGATATCTAACATCTCACTTTAACACAATTGGAATTCCTAAGTGAAGTTTTCGAAAGACTCGTACGGACGACAGCAGGACAAGCTACCCGAAACTTTCAAATATTACCAATCAACCTTGAGCCTTAATGCTTTAGAGATAAAGTTGGAAATCTAATAAAGAAATCTGACAGGATGCAATCTGTACAAGCGCTGCCATCGGTCCTTCATTCCAACCCGCTATCGCTTATAACTTACAGCTGTCAGGTCAATCGCAGGTCAACTCACCGTCACCTCGTAATGATATTATAATGTAATTTAATTTCGTTTTTTTTTCTTCCAGGTAAGTAGGTCATCTGATGCCATTATGTTCTGCGCAAGTGAGTGACCATTCGGCTTTAGAGGCATATGAAAAAAATACAGGTTCGTGGTAAACTAAAGCTTAAATTAAGAGTATTAAGACGATTATTTCAAAAAAAACTGCTCCCTAATTGCGTAACACACTATTTTTATCAATTTATGTAATTTTGAAGCATGCTGCTTATCCCTTGCTCTATATATGTGAAAGATGTTTATGCTCAATGATTTAAACAACGCAATGAATGTTGTTTGATTGTCAAAACTCGTTTGGTCGTGAAGGATCTCCAGATCAATCTTCCTCTGGCGCAGCATCGTCGGTCGTGTTGTTGGGTTTCACATTGCATCACCTCGTCAACTACTGTCTTCCTTCCTATTCACTCAGTTTTTGTGAGTGAGCTTGATAAACCATCGCTTCACCACCAACGATTGGATCACTGCTTCCCATCAGGCGGGACTGCGGTCAAGCACTAGTTTATAATTACTTAATCAAAAAACGGATACAAAGATGGTTGAATGGTGACTAAAATACGACACCTCATTAAACTCAAAATTAACTGTCAAAATCTATCCCCCCCTAGAGCACAGATTACTAAAGGAAATTCCAAAACTTATTTTTATTTCAAAAGCAGCATTTCTAAACATTATCATCACACACACCAACTTCTGAATATATGTAAGTGTCGAGGGGTGAAGGGGGCACCAAGTCGAGGGGGTTGAAGATGGGGTGTAAGGGGGGGGGGGGTGGTACGTTACAAACACAGCAAAAGTTCACGTCCGTCTTATCTCATCTGTTTGACGGATTCGTACCGACAACGCTGCGTATTCATATTTTGTGTAGAGTAGTTTGGGACAGAGGACACGGGTTACTATGAAGTTGACCGATAAAAGTGGGCCTCATACGAAGGCTCAGAGTCACACAAAGGGCAATGGAAAGAGCTATGCTCGGAGTTTCTCTGCGTGATCGAATCAGAAATTCGGAGATCCGTAGAAGAACCAAAATCACCGACATAACTCTGCGAGTTGCTAAACTTAAGTGGCAGTGGGCAGGGCACATTGCTCGTAGAACCGATGGCCGAAGGGGCAGTAAGGTTCTGGAGTGGCAGCGACGTACCGGAAGACGCAGCGTAGGGAGGCCTCCAACAAGGTGGACCGATGACCTGGTGAAGGTCGCGAGGAGCCGATGGATGCGGGCTGCACAAGACCGGTCAGCGTAGATAGCCTTGGGGGAGACCTTTGTCCAGCAGTGGACATCTACAGGCTGAAGAAGAAGAAGATAAAAAATTAAAGAGAAATTAGGGGTTGAAGTTGTAAGAAACTACACACATCAAAAGTGTCTAGGGATCAAGCATTTTTATGCGGATTTCTTGAGATTGAGATGTGGCTTTGTAATAAATTTATGATTTTATAAATTTATATGGATCCTTTTTGGTGCATTTCATAATTTGAATCAGGAACTGTGAATCAAATTCGAGTAAAAGATGAAAATCAGCTGTCAATATTTTCCCTATAAAAACATACAACGCATTGAAGACATTATTAGTGCTACTGTTTCCCTACTACTGATTAAAACCAACGTTATTATGGAGCGGCGACGTCATTTAAGCAGGGAAGAAATGCTCAGAGCCGTGGGAATGATAGAAGCTGGTTCGCGGCAACGTACTGTGGCTTTAGCTCTGAATACAAGTCAGAGTGTTATCAGTCGACTTTGGACACGTTACCGAAGCACTGGTACCGTGGCTGAGCGCCATGGAGGACGGTATCGCTGCACCACACGGAGACAAGACCGATACATTCAAATCTTAACTCGAAGAGCTCCAACAATAACCGCCATGATGTTAGCCGTGAGGCTTCATCACTCTTCAGGGAACTTAATTAGCGACCAAACAGTCAGAAACCGCTTGCATGAAGTGAACCTTCATTCCCGAAGACCGCTACGGGTACCACCTATAGCAATGCACAATCGTAGGATTCGATATCAATGGGCTCTTGAACACAGAAATTGGGCAGAAGAACAATGGCGTTTCGTGTGCTTTTCTGATGAGTCTCGTTTTGGTATGAGACCGGATACAAGACGTATACGACACTGGAGAACCCCTGGACGCCAACAGCGATTAAAATCCTGCCAGGAAGTCCATCCTTATAGTGGTGGAACCATCATGGTATGGGCGGGTATTTGGATCGGCGGAAGAACTGAGTTGATTTGGATCAGAGGCAACCTCAACGCTCAAATTTATGCTGAAACGATTGTATCAGACGTCATCGTTCCTCTACAAGTGCAAATCGGTCCCTTATTTCAGTTAATGCATGATAATGCACGACCGCACACCGCAAGAGTTGTAAGACAGACTCTCGCCGCAGCTAACATCAATGTCCTGCCCTGGCCTGCTCAGTCGCCAGACTTGAACCCGATTGAGCATGCATGGGATATGCTACAGAGAAGAGCTCTGCCGAATATGGAGGGTATCCAGTCGCAAGAAGACCTTTTTTTGTTGTTGCAACGAACATGGGCGGCCATTCCACAGCGTGATTTGGATGAACTCATTTTGAGTATGCCAAACCGATGTTCTTGTGTTGTTAGTGTTCGCGGTAGAAACACGGATTATTAATTGTTTAAGTTACCCAATAAAATTTTAGAGAAAACTGTTATTTCAGTCTTTTTTTCGAACTTTTGTGTTAGTGGTTCAAATGTCAAATATCCCTTTATTAGGAAAATGGCAAATTTCTTTATTAATGCAAAGGTGACTTGGTTTATCGTTACTGTGACAAACGAAAACACTTTATTTGATGAATCCTTAAAGAAAATTTTAATTAATATCAATCAGGAGAAAAGTTATTGCAAAAATATATGTTGATCCCTAGACACTTTTGATGTGTGTATAAATAGCATCCAGCAGGGTACCCATTGCTAATGATGATAGTCTGTTATGCAAACAGACTATCATCATTAGCAATGGGTTTCATTTTGACAGTTAAACAACATTCATTGCGTTATTTACTTGGTCGAGCAAACAAATTTTTCAAACATATGGAGGAATGGATTAGCAATATGCTTCAAATAGATTCCTATTGATAGTAAGAGTGCGTTACGCGATTAGGGTGCAGGTCAGATTCATATCTGATCGTTTACGTCATACCTTTTTTCAGTGAGTTTATTTAATCGTTTTTGTGAACCTTACATCCATAATTACTAAGGCCCATTGCAGCCTTAGATTACTAATTTTTCTAAGCCAGGAAGAGATGACACCAAAGATTTTAATGAGAACACAAGCCATGTGTATTTTTAATCCATACTATACTATCCATATCCATATCCATACTAATATATAAATGCGAAAGTAACTCTGTCTGTCTGTCTGTCGGTCTGTCTGTATGTCTGTTACGCTTTCCCGCTTAAACCACTGAACCGATTTTGATGAAATTTGGCACAGACAATCTTTAGACCCTGAGAAAGAACATAGGATACCTTTTATCCCGGAAAATTTTGATGTTCCCGAGGGAAATCTAAAAAGCGCGATATAACCGAACTCCACGCGGGCGAAGCCGCGGGCGGAAAGCTAGTAATATTATAAATGCGAAAGTAACTCTGTCTGTCTGTCTGTCACGCTTTCCCGCTTAAACCTCTCAACCAATTTTGATGAAATTTGGTACAGACAATCTTTAGACCCTGAGAAAGGACATAGGCTACCTTTTATCCCGGAAAAATTTGATGTTCCCGAGGGAAGTCTAAAAGCGCAGTATAATCGAATACCACGCGGGCGAAGCCGCGGGCAGAAAGCTAGTATAATCATAAAAATACTTGTAAGTTTAAAATACTCCACATCTTTCTCAAACATTTTAAAAAGTTTATAAATCTTAAAATAAAACATACTAACACCTCTGTCCTTTAAAACTACTCTGTACCGCCCAAGATCGTCGACTCCCGCTACTGATAACGCGAGCTATTTAATCACAGATAACATCTGTAGGGCGGGCGGCGCGTTATCACCGCCCGCGGCCGCTTATCGCCCGCCCGCCCAGTCTTATCGCTCCCGTATATAAATTCTTATCAAGGACTTTTCGTTATTTCTTCATGTTGACTTCAATTTTGTATTGTATTTTGTTTGGAGATTGATAGATGGATTTGTGGAGTTTTGGCTTAGGATGTGATATAATTTTTGGTTAAAATAGTTTTATGGTGTAAATTTTGAAGTCGCAATGGCACAAACACGACTTCAAAGTTACTATTATTTATTGATTATTGTTTTGTGCTATTTGTTCGCAAAAGTCGTTCTTCAAGTCTACAGTTATAAGGGGATATGACTGACCTAGTGGTTAATCGCTTGTCCTCAAGAGCATATTACACATACCTACATCATCATCATCAACCTTTTTATCGTCCCACTGCTGGGCAAAGGTCTCCTCTCATACAGAATCAATAAAGAAGAATAAGAAGATTAAGTGTAATCACCATGCTTGCTCAATGCAGGTTGGCGATTTCAGACTTAAAGTCCAGGTTTCCTCAAGATGTTTTCCTTTACCTTCAGTCATTGGTGTCTAAGATATACTTACAAAGTACATACAATATGTAAAGAAAACCCTGTCCGATCCGTGAAGGTATTGTTAGGTATCGATAACTGATTCCACTAATGTCTACAAAGCCGGGCTAAACTTAAAAAAAAAATCCCCCTAAAAAAATAAATATTACTTCGCAAAAAGATACATGTGCGGTAAGCAACCCCAGCGGGGGGCAAACACGTGGCACGTGGTCGCGTCGCTATTCGCTCTGAATAATAATACCGGTGTTGACACTTTTTTAAAAATTACCAAATTTCGGGGAAGTTGGAATTAATTCCCGGGAAAAAGAGATTATTTTAAAATTCATTAGTACTGTTACTATGATGAATTTTATATTATATTTGGTCAAGTGTTTACCTAACCTTTATTATCCATATGGGTGGGACAGGGTTTTCTTTACATATTGTATAACTTTAGAAAAGTTACGTTGGTACTTGCCTGACTTGGAATAGAACCCGTGCACTCATACTTAAAAGGCTGGTGCTTTAACCATTAGGCCACCACGACGTACATACCTACATATTGTTACCATAATATGAATAATACTAACACAAGATGACTATGCTACTAGTTTAGAATATAAAACTTCCTCTTTCTTTTCTTCTCTTTTATCTTTCTTATTAAACCCGCCACTGACATAATATCTACGTTACTTCAATCCTCATAATTTCTTCACCACCTATCTATTAAACCATGATCCAATTGTTACAATCAAATCAAATAAAAAGTCATTTATTCAAATTAGACTGAGAATCAGCACCTTTTGAACGTCAATATTACATAAGACAGTACCCCTAAAACGCCCACCCATCGACACTTCCTAGTGCTTTCGCTGGGAAGAAGAAGTGGCGGAAGAAACTCCCCAGCAGCACAGCTGTCTACAATTATCATTTCAGCCGAAAGATGTTCACTGCTGGACATAGGCCTCCCCCAAGGTTCTCTACGACGACCGGTCCTGCGCCTCCCGCATCCAGCGGTTTCCCGCGACCTTCACCAGGTCGTCGATCCACCTTGCCGGGGGCCTACCCACGCTACGTCTTCCGGTGCGTGGTCGCCACTCGAGAACCCGTCGGCCCCATCAGGCATCGGTTCTACGGGCAATGTGTCCAGCCCACTGCCACTTTAGTGTTGCAATTCTTCGGGCTATGTCGGATACTCTCGTTCTTCTGCGGATCTCCTCATTCCTGATTCGATCGCGCAGTGAAACCCCAAGCATAGCCATTGCCCTTTGAGCGACTTTGAGCCTTCTTATAAGGCCCATTGTTAGCGACCACGTCTCAGTTCCATAAGTCTCACTGGCAACACACACTGGTCGAAGACTTTTGTCTTGAGACACAGCTGTCTACAATATAATTATCATATAAAATACGCATCAATCCTTGCCAACAACACTTTCAACAAACACCCACTTCGGACTTTACACTTAAAAACAATGATAACATCAGCGTCTTATCGGACTTCCAGCTCTAAAAAGCGCTTTCAAGCTGTACCTATAAAAATACAAAGCGTTCTACCCACATAGAGCACGCCCTATCTACAATATTCTTATCGCTACGGTATAAATCCAGCTGATGGTTATCAAACTTTCGTTGCGATTTACGAAGCCTTTTATCATTATTATTTATGTTGATAGTATTAGTTTCTAGTTGTATTGTGGAAGGGTCAGCATCGTTGGATGGCTGGTAATTGAGTCATTGTGAAGCATTAGATTAGTAGATGCTGCACGTTCTAGGAACTGATGAAGGCTTAAACAAGTAAAGGCTAGTAGGGACAGCAAGTAAGGCACCAAACAAATAACCAGTAGTTCATCTACATAGATTGCTAAGGACATGTTAAAAAGAAGTTTGAGCAACAGACTGTGACAAGATATTTTGACTGTCCACTTTTATAATAGTCCTTCAGATCGAAAGTCGGCCATGAAAGCTGATCTCAACCTCAATGTCTAGGCATCTACACAAGAGATATTTTAGACCACAAGTGCGTACAATGACACAAGTGCATGCGCTCTTCCATCATTCTTATAGTCCAATATGGGTCGACACGCAATCCGAAACGAGCGGCCAACACCATATAGATTATGTTACGCATCAGCTTATTTGAATAAAACACCTATGATTTCAATACAAAATTTAGTACTGCAGCCACATATGGGTTGGTGCTGCAAAATGTCACCTGGCAACTTTAGACTCAGGCTGATTGGCTAGATTCGCCTAGGAACTAGTGCGTTTTGCCATTAATCATTGCATCCCTGCTTACCATCGGCGACAGGCGGGAGAACGATAATGCATATTATAAAAAAACAAAATCATAGGTGTTCTCCACTATAAAACACTTTCTCCTTTGCTAGCACCCAGAATTGCACTTAAACGTAACCAGCCTGCTATAAAAACGTTCTACAACTAAGCCCAATATCCAAGGGCCACCAGTAGTGGGGTAGTCATAACAAATTTTACCGACGATGATCAATAACTGTTTACCTTGGCACTATCTGTTTGTCAGCGAGTCGGCTATAAAACGGCTATCGGTAGCCTGATATCGGCTATGAGGAGTATAAATAGTTTTTATCTTTTAGTAGAAGCTTCTGAAACGACTGGACTTACACTTATATTATAGAACACTAGCTTTCCGCTCGCGGCTTCGCCCGCGTGGAGTTCGGTTATATCGCGCTTTTTAGATTTCCCTCGGGAACATCAAATTTTTCCGCGATAAAAGGTAGCCTATGTTCTTTCTCAGGGTCTAAAGATTGTCTGTGCCAAATTTCATCAAAATCGGTTGAGTGGATTAAGCGGGAAGCGTAACAGACAGACAGACAGACAGATAGATAGACAGACAGACAGACAGAGTTACTTTCGCATTTATAATATTAGTATGGATATGTAGGTATTGGTCCCGATTCTCTTCTTCAAAAAACTAAACTAATTTTAAGTGTAATGTATCTTTTTCTTTCTTAGTTTTCTCTTTGTTTGATTAAGAAAAGGAGAGATGATAAATATTACTAAGTTTAGTCCTGTCCAGCACTCACTCAATCCTTCTCACCGACTCTCTCTCTCAATAGGAAAATTGAAGACTGACTATAAGCAAATCGGTTTACTACACCTAATAATTATGTAGGTTAACCGTTTTGGACAGCTGTATCAGAACGTACATATTCCGGATTACGTAAAATTTAACTTTAATTTAAATAATAAAGTAAATAAATAGACTGTCTGATCCTATTATCTTATTTAAGACTTCTCGCAGACATTATAATTACGTACGTGTATCAATCAATGTACTGGTATTGTGTGTTGCTGAAATCACTAAGGACATCTGTCAAAAAATGTATTACCTAATGGGCAGAGTATACATCTCCCAGATTATATATTTCTCGGTAGTAGGCCATAACATCGGCTGCCGGCAGTAGTTACCACCCACCAGACGAAGTTTTACCGCCAACGATTCGTCGTGTTCCAGCATGATGTCTGATGAAGCCGTACGCAGGACGGTCTGAGCAGTTGTGTTGCGATGTGTGTCGGGTGCGATGCGCCAAATGTAGTTGTGTCGGGACTTTTGTTTGTGGAGGGTCTCCAGATCAAGCTCCCTCTGGCGCAGCATCGTTGGTCTTCCTTCCTATTCACTCAGTTTTTTGAGTGAATAAACTAGCGCGGTTTACCATCAACGATTTTATCACTGCTTACCATCAGGCGGGATTGCGGTCAAGCACTATGTTCTTTATAATTATAATAAAGGGTAGTATAGTGATCGATAGCCATAGATTATATAGCAACCATAACATACATAATATCAGCCTATAATATTCGACACGCGGGCCCAGTGCGGGTTGGTATGATGTCACATGTCTTTGAAGACATGTCACACCTTTCCTTCTAGAACATGCCGACTTGTTGCGACGTGTTTTCCTTCGTCGTTTTGAGAGCAGTGGTGATGAAATAATGTATACAAAGTAAAGTGCCTAGCGGGGTGCGAACCTACAACCCATGTACATCTTGTAAGTCGCGGTCGATACTATTAGGCCACCACTGCTATACAATATGTAAAGAAAACCCTGTCCGATCCCTGAAGGTATTGTTAGGTAACGATAACTGATTCTACTAATGCCGACAAAGCCGGGCTAAAGTTAAAAAAAAAATCCCCCTAAAAAAATAAATATTATTTCGCAAAAAGAGGTAACTTAAAACATGTGCGGCAGACCATACGCGGGCAAGAGGGGCAGGGCACGCGGCGCACTGCCGCATCGCTATTCGCTCAGAATTATACCGCCTAAAATAATGTTGTCACTTTTTAAAACTTACCAAATTTTGGGGAAGTTGGAATCAATTCGTGGGGAAAAAAGATTATTTCAAAATTCACTAGTATTGTTACTATGATGATTATGTAAATCATATTTTATTTGGTCATGTGTTTACCTAACCTTTATTATCCTTACGGGTCGGACAGGGTTTTCTTATCATATTGTATAGCATGGTTTTACAATTCTTATTATAATTCCCATAAAGCAGCTAAGTACAAAATACACGGTTGACTTTGTCTCAACAAATTGTAAGTTAAACGTGTTTATTGTGTTAATAAATAAGCCCACTATCAGTGTTTCCTGTTGGCTTGCTCTGGTGCAAGATATCGATAATATCGGCACGCTAATTAGAATTATCGTAGACCAATTATTTTATAAGTATAAAGCTTATCGGGAAGCCATTGTTGTAAGTTTGTGGCCTGTTATACGGTGCTCGCGGTCCGGGGACATGCTTGTGTAGAAGGATATTTTAAATATATGTAGATGACATGTGTTTTTTTATTGAACAGACAGCTGTGCTGCTTGTGAGTTTGTTATGCCACTTCTTCTTCGTAGCGAAAGCACTAGGAAGTTTCGAAGGCCGGTCGTTTTGAGGTACAGTCTTATGTAATATTGATGTTCTTGTTGATAATACAGTATGTTAAATAACAGAGGGCGTTCCCTTAAACTCGTTAATATATATCATTAATAGATTAAAATAAAAATATCAGCATAGAAAAATAAGCATAAAAAAATCCGAATAAAAAAAATTCTAATTGGAAATAAATTTGAAACCTCCTGTTTTAAATCAAAATAGTAGTCGCCATGTATAAATAAATTGCGACGTTGCCGTCTTTCATGTTCGCGTATACAGTGTGTTTCTTTTACATTCAAATTTAAAATTTTTATTGAATATTTTCTTATTGGAAAAAATTTTAAAACATTTTGTTTTCGAATGGAAATATTTTTTTAGCATGTATGTATGCTATACTATTTCGGGTTAACGGGAACGCCCTCTGTTAGTTAACATACTGTATACTTCCCAAGTATTTGAATGAAAGAAAAAATAAAAAATACTTGCTGAATATTTTTTATAAATTTATCTGATGGACATTAAATTATCTTTTAGGATACAACCCAATTAACGTCAAACGCGGACTAAACTAACCATAGTGTTGGTTTAAAGTAGAATTGTTGCTAGCCATCCTTAGCTACCGTATGTCCACAAGATAGGTACCTCAACAACATACAGTACACGTGAGATATACACACGTACCTATTTACTGCTGCCACCATTTTCCTTGACACACAATAGTAAATAATAATAAATTACTTGCGTATAAAACGACGCTCTTAATATTGGATACTGTTTATCTCGGGGATAAAAACTGTATTCAAAAGTGATAAGAAGTTAATTTGTCGTAAAAGAAATGTCAAGAACAGCTGTCTTTATTGTCTGATAGTAAAAGTTAGTAAGTCGTGGTGGCCTAGTGGTTAAAACACCAGACTCTCTAGTATAAGTGCGCGGGTTCGATTCCAGGTCAGGCAAGTACCAATGTAACTTTTCTGAAGTTATATGTACTTTTTAAGTATATCTTGGACACCAATGACTGAAGGTGAAGGAAAACATCTTGAGGAAACCTGGACTTTGGGTCTGAAATCGCCAACCCGCATTGTGCAAGCGTGGTGATTACGCTCAATCCTTCTCTGTATGAGAGGAGACCTGTGCCCAGCAGTGGGACGATAAAAAGGTTGATGATCAAAAGTTAGTAGGATGTGGTGATCGGGCTTGCGGTAAGGACCAGGACCGAGTCGACGACACGTTGTGTTTCACGCGACCCTCAAAGAGATGTCAAATGATGAAAAGTTAGTAGGATGTGGTGATCGGGCTTGCGGTAAGGACCAGGACCGAGTCGACGACACGTTGTGTTTCACGCGACCCTCAAAGAGATGTCAAATGATGAAAAGTTAGTAGGATGTGGTGATCGGGCTTGCGGTAAGGACCAGGACCGAGTCGACGACACGTTGTGTTTCACGCGACCCTCAAAGAGATGTCAACACATCTTGACGGCGTTCCAGGAACGGCCAGTACCGGGGGTTGTTCGATGGAGATACCTTGGCCCCTGGCGCAGAGGCAAGTGAAGGAACAAGGGTGGGTTTTAGTCAGTAAAAGTCTGACACGCCTGTCCTCTCCGCCCAGAGCGGGCGAGGTCATTTGATGATTATTCTTCTTCGAGAGTTGGGGAAGGTCTTTGTCCAGCAGTGGACCTCTATCTTCTAATAGTGGTTCACTCCTGGACAAAAGCCTCCCCCACGGCTTTCATTGCGTTGGATATTACCAGAATCTGGCTCGGCAGGTGGGTTGGGGATCGGAGTAATTTATTATTCCACAGGACAATTTTCGTCTGTGTGGTACCGGGCATAGAATAGTATTAACCCATATCCTCCTGTGGGTGTCTTAAGAGACGACTAAGGGAACTGTCACCAGGCAAGCGGACAGCAGCGCTTCTACTGTGAAAGTTGATGATTAACCATCCGTAAAAAAAAATATTGACATGAAGGTTTCAACGATTCATTCATCATTACTTATCTTTAATACTAGCGGCCGCCAGCGACTTCGTTCGCGTGGAGTTAGTTATGCTCCGCTCCTATTGGTCGCAGCGTGATGTTATATAGCCTAAAGCCTTCCTGGATTAATAGGCTATGCAAGGCAAAAAGAATTTTTCAAATTGAACCCGTAGTTCCTGAGATTAGCGCGTTCAAACTAACAAACAAACAAACTCTTCAGCTTTATATATTAGTATAGATGTAAAGAAAACCTTGTCCGATCCGTGAAGGTATTGTTAGGTACCGATAATTGATTCTACAAATGCCCACAAAGCCGGACTAAACTTAAAAAAAATCCCCCTAAAAAATAAATATTATTTCCCAAAAAGATTAGATGAGAGAAAACTTGTGCGGTAGGCAATGAATGCGCGGGCAATGCGGGGTAAGGCACGCGGCATGAGGTCGCGTCGCTCATTCTACCAAATCGAAAATGGTGTTGGTACTTTTTTTTAAAAAATAACACAATTTTGGGAAGTTGGAATTAATTCGCGAAAAAAGATTACTTCAAAATTCATTAGTATTGTTACTATGATGATTATGTAAAATATCATATTTTACCTAACCTTTATTATCCTTATGGGTCAGACGGGGTTTTCTTTACATATTGTATAAGTTGTGTTACGGCATAGAACAAAACCCGGCCAAGTGCGTGTCGGACTCACGCACAAAGGGTTCCATACCATTGATTTATGAAATTAAAGGATTTCAGTTATTTGTGTAAGATTACGCGGTAATAAGCGGTTTACGATTTACGAGGTATTAAAAAAACTACTTACTAGATCTCGTTCAAAACAGTTTTCGTTGGTAGTTTTATAGTAATGTACATCATATGTTTTTTTTAGATTTTTCATTTTCTTATTTTAGAAGTTAGAGGGGGGGGGGGGGACCAACTATTTTCCACTTTGGAAAAGTCTGTCACGCAAACTATTCGGTTTAGAAAAAAAATATTTCAGAAACCTAGATATCATTTTTGAAGACCTACCCATAGATACCTCACACGTACTTTAGTGTCTGAAGAAAAAAAAAATTGAGTTTCAGTTCTAAGTAAGGGGAGCCCCCAATGTTTTTTTTTTGCATCGAAATCATAATGCGGTTCACAGAATACATGTACCTACCAAGTTTCAACAGTATAGCTCTTATAGTTTCGGAAAAAAATGGTTGTGACATACGGACGGACAGACGGACAGACAGACATGACGAATCTATAAGGGTTCCGTTTTTTGCTATTTGGCTACGGAACCCTAAAAACTGCGTACGCTTACAAATAATTCCGGGTCTGGCTGTTTGTGTATGTGACTTTATATGTTTTTAAACGCACCCACGATACAGGAGAAATCCTAGTGGGGGAAAAACAAAAAAAAAATGGGTTTTACTAACCTATACATTAAAACCTTCACCGTATCCTAACGCGCCCTATTTTTTACTATTTTTAAACTGTATAATCCTCTAATCACCCGTTGAACCTATTACAGCGGAAAAATGCATTAAATCCGCATTTTCTCGCCCATCAATTGTTCTGTGCAACGGTTACACTGAATGTATGGGCCATAAAAATGTTAATACTATAATGCAACTGCACTATTTTCTTGTGTGTAATTTGCCATTTTGGATACTAAAATACGCTATAGGTTGTGTGGGTCGAGGCTTGAGCGGCGAGCGATTATAGTGATGTCAACTTTTATTATATATTTATTTATCCTTATTTATCCATGTATTTCAGGCATCAAAGCCCATAAACATAAGTATACAATACTATATTGACATAAAAACTTAAAATACTATAAATACATATAACATTGTACACATAAACGTACGTAAATCCATACTAATATCATAAATGGGAAAGTGAGTTTGTTTGCTTGTTCCTCTTTCACGCCGTAACTACTAAACCGATTGCTATGAAATTTTTCAGATGTAAAGTTAGAAGACCGGATTAAATAATAGGGTTCTTTTTATCTCGGAAAAATTTGATATTGCCGAGAGAAATCCAAAAAGCTTGATACATATAACCAAACTCCACGCGCGCGAAGCCACGTGCGGAAAGCACAATTAATGCACAATAAATGTACACGAAGTGTCGGCGTCAAGTATCGCTGACTGGTGTCACGTAGCTGTCCACGAAACTGACGGTACACAACACCTTTCGGCCAGAATTCTTCTTTGATCATCTTCTCGAGATGATGTGTCGAACACGCGTTCGTGCTGTGACGCGGCTCCAACCTCTCGACCCTCAAAGTCCAGTCTTGGTTAAGACCAAGATTGGACTTTGAGGGTCGTCCAGGCTAAGTCTTGACGCGCAGATACTCCACGATCTCCTCAATCTTCGTGGAGTAGTGCAGTCTGGATACATAGAGCAGCATCGTCAGCACAAATAAATATTTCTGAATCTGATTAGGATTCTATTGCTGTCGGGTTGTTGTACATATAGCATTTCTCCAAGCGTTTCCACAGTACAACGACTATATATTCCTATTGCTATGTATTGCTATTGCTAGAGTTTATTCATTGGAACCGATCCCATTACACAATTTAAACCTTAGGGATGATACAAATACTGTACCTATGTATAATAGCTTATTGAATCTATGTTTATTATTCTTATCAATGACAGTTTTATGTCCTGTCTAATCACTTTACACTCCACGCCTGAAAGAGATCGCAGAAAACGGTTGTAGTTATTTTTGGTATTGTTTAATTTATTTTTCTGGACCTATTTGTACTTGTACTACACACACACACACACACACACACAGCGTCACACTCTGTGATGGTGATGGTTAGAATTCCCCACAACAAAATAACTTTAAACCTTTTTTTATTTGTTTGTTTCTTTTTGTATTTTTGTTTTTAGTAACGACTGGGTTTTAAGAAAATTTTACTAACAAATTGGTCCTATAGTTCATCATCATCATCGTCATCATCATCAGCCTCTACTCGTCCACTGCTGGACATAAGTCACCTTTTTGATGTCGTCGCTCCATCTCGCCCAAGGGCGTCCTACGCTACGTTCCTATAGTTGCCATAAATAAACGAATATTGCTTGATTAATTAACAATTCTTGGGCTCCTGAAATATAGTAAATAAATATAGTAAATAAGTAACATATTATATTATATAACGTATACCTCATATTTTTCAATAATGTGTTTGCTGGTTTTTTATTAATTTCCCGTTTTCAAAGTTTGATGTTCTTAATGTATTAAATTTTTTTATTCATTAGAAACAAAAAACCAACAAAACGTCCGTGAAAATTTACTTTATTAAATAGAAATTCAAATTCTTGGTTCCATCTCGGTTTTTTACTGGAAAATGCTTTTGAAAAATTTGGTTTATCCATTTCTCGCTCAAGCTTGTGACTCAAACTGAATAGTTACCGTTGATTCGACAATAGTGTTCATGAAAACTGGTATGTAAATGTAACATGTAAAGTAAGGCATTAGTTGGCCGTATTTTACCACATCAAGATACAAAACGAGTATTACTCTAATGTTCATGCTAATTCTTTTCTAAGTTTCGATGTTACGATGATATAAAGTTTTCCGACATGGTATCAAGGCAATGTAGATATGCCATTAAAAATTGTTCTTTGCATGCAAGCTTCTAAAAATACGTCAATTTAGGTCAGGCACGGACTGTTTTGACAGGACTGAACAAATATTTATCCTCTGTCCTTTTCTTAATTAAATAGAAAGAAAACGATTCTTCTTCTTCTTCTGCAGCATATAGAGGTCAACTGCTGGACCTTCCCCAAGGTTTTCTACTTAGGGGGGGGGGCATAATCCCCACGGTTGACAGACGGGTTGGGAATCACAGTAATTTGATCTTCCATAGGAGAAGCGTTGCTGCCCGCTTCCCTGGTGAGAGTTCCCTTAGTCGCCTATTACACGGGAAGATACGGGTTGGTACTATTCTAAGCCCGGTACCACACGGAGAAACGATGCACTTAAATTAAGTTTAATTTATATATAAAAGAATCAAGATTATATATATTCAAATTTTGTTTATATTTCAACATGACGCCCACGGTTTTCATCGGCCTAAGTTTTAATTAAAAGAAAAGTAATATTTTTATAACAAATAATATAACAAACTGCACATTAGAAGTAAATATTATAAAATAATTAAAAAAAAAAAAACTCAACAAAAGAATATAGTCAAAAGTCTCGTACTCGAATATGAAAACTTATAAACAATGTTTTTTGGTTGAGGAAGACGGAGGAAGACAACATTAAGGTCCGTATTACAGAACGTCACTCAAACTCAAGCTCTACTTAAGTCTCGTTTCAAGCCTTTTGATTGGTTGAAACTAGTTTTAAGTAATGCTTAAGCAGAGATCAATGCTTGAGTAATGTTCTGTAATACGGACCCTAATCTTCAGAACTTCACAACGATGATTTTTTTTGAATGAAGAATTTCACAATTAGTATAACTTCAAATATATGTATTTTTTACTTTGTGTGGTTGTCTCTTGTTATTGAATAATAGTACATTACGATATTAGTGCGTAATGATGGTTATAACATGCAAGGCGGAATTTCAGCCCGAGCCAAAGGCGAGGGTGTAATTGAGCCGAGCATGTTATAACCAATACGCACGTATGTCGTACGACGTTTTTTAACACACTTGCGAGGAAACAGAAAAAAAAAAGTATTTTATATTTTGTTCATTTTAAATAAACTCAATCTGTGAATGCACACTGTTGCTTTCCTGCCATTAATATTATTATTTGCCATTTCAAATATGGAACAGCGCGCAGCGCGAGCCGTGCGGCGGGTATCAGTTCCATAATTACTTGAAATGGAAAATAATGCTGTTATGGAATTTGTATGGACTATAACTTAACTATTTGCTTTGATAACACACGCGTTTGTTATGGCCTGCTTTACATATTTAAAACCGGTGGAATTACATCAGCTTTACGAGCAAGGGTGTTAAAAAGTATATGATTTATTTATAATGTTGACTTGGTGTCTATTCTATTCTATTCTATTCTTTATTATGGCAACTAAAATCGATGGATGTCGACTATTCTGCCAATGTCAAGTGGTTTGAAAAGCAAGAGTGTATGAAAAAAAAAAAAGAAATAATTAAAATTAAAACTTTCGATGCCACAGTTGACCTTTGTAGATCTTGAGGGGTTAGTATTGGACTGAAACAAACAAAAAATAAAACTACGTATTATATTATAATTGTTAGAACATCAATAGAAACATATACCACAATGAAATATATAATATTTGAAAAGTTGCTTATAATTTTATATTATTGTGGCGGATGAATATCATCAACGCCACAAGTAATTCTGTAGAGGGATATGTTAAAAGGGAAGGGAAATTAATTGGAAGAGGAATTTTAAAATTGGGGAGACGACTATACAAACCTAGAGGTGGGATGTTGTTAGAGCATTCAAAAAATATGTGTTCCAGAGTACCCTCCTCCAACCCGCATTCGCAGAGAGAGGAGTCACGGACATGAATCTTGTGCAAAAAAACGGGAGTGCAACAAAAACCAAGGCGGATTCTACAAAGAACAGAAGTTATGGTTTTCGATACTTTTTTGTGGCTGAAAAACCACGGCTTTGGCTTGATGGTCGGTTGTACAGCATAATAAAAACTGCCTTTTTTCCTGCTGGACATATTCCACTGTTCTTGCCAGGAACTCAGTAGGTTCAGTCTTGGAAGGGATAGTAGATCGTAACCCTGGTAGGAAAGGTGCGTGGGATCTGACAATAAAGATGAACAAGCATCTTTAACCAAGGCATCAGCGCACTCGTTACCCTTAATGCCACAATGGCTAGGTATCCAAACTAACTGAACATCCCTTTGACAATTAGCACAGGTAAGGAGAGAATTTTTAATTTTTAGAATAAGGGGACTATGCAATTTACTTTTAAATGGGCTTTGGACTAAGGCTTGCAAACAGCTAAGGGAGTCTGTAAAAATGACGGCCTTTTCAATATTATTTGACATTTGACTAGGATCCGTCTGTCATCCGAATATACCGGATCACTGGGAATATACCGGTTTTAAAACACCTGTGTTCCAAATTTCATTCAAATCATTACAGTAATATGTGCGTGAAAGAATAACAAACATGCATCCATTCATCCATAAAAAGTACGATATTTCAGATGAAAACACATTTTGCTACAATATGTCAGAAGCGAAACAGACTATTTACAACTCTACTTAAAATAAAAATAAATGATCGTACTGTATAAATAGTACAGCATAAACTATCGATCTGAGAGTTAACGCGCCGCCATCGAGGGATTCCTGTGCCAAAATACGAAAATCTATGGTACCCATTTACTTGTGCCAAAAAAAAAGTTGCGTAAACCTTATGCTATTTTACGATTCGCGCTAATTAAGTATGCAGATGTGTATGTATCGCCAACCCACATTGAGCAAGCGTGATGATTACGCTCAATCCTTCTCTGCATGAGAGGAGGCCTGTGTCCAGCAGTGGGACGATAAAAAGGTTGTTGATGATGATGATGATATGAATGGAGTGGCGGTGGCCTAGTGGTATAGACCGTGACTTACAAGTTGTAGATAGTAGGTTCAAACCCTATCAGGCGCTTTCTACTTCTTCTTCCTCTCAGCCTATAGGGGTCCACTGCTGGACATAGGCCTCCCCCAAGGCTTTCATTCCATTGGGGGCATTGCCATTACGCCACTTAATAAATTAGTGCGTACCATCAACAATTGCATCATTGTTTACCATCAGGCAGGATCCCGGTCAAGCACCAAAAAAAAAAACAGGCGAAATATGAGCCACAAACTACCAAAAAAAAAGTCTGAGAAAGAAATTTAACAGCTACCCAATTAAACCCGTTTAAGCTATTAAACTAATAAGGTAGCTGTTTAGTTAACTGCCTAACTTTTTAACTAAACGGCGGCTGATGAACTAACTGTCTGAATGACATTGAATAAGTTACTTATAGTTTAGATTGGAACTGTACCCAATCACATGTCAGTCACTTGGTTGCTGTAACTAAGCCAACAGGATTAGGTTAGAACTTTGACCAACCGCATGCATTACTTCCAAAATCCAGACAGTTGACTAAAAGGCTAGGGTAACCAGCTGTCAGTATCAAATACCGGGCAACCTTCAAACCTTCTGAAAATCTCCAAATTCCTGGCAATACAATAAGTTATTCCAAAACGAAAAGAAACTTGAAAGCGTCAATAAAAAATGTTACTCTCAAAAGTCAGCTTTTATACGATAAGATAACGATAAGTATATTTAATTCCCTGATAGTGTATCTGCAGTTGAGGAGGTTTGGCGCCAACTTAATGTATTTGGGGTAGTAAGGAGAGCTTCGGCTGTCTTCGGGAGAAGTCGGGAGCTTTCGTGACTGCAGTTTGAGAGGTTGTTAGGATTGCAATAGAGATGCTGTTACTTTTAAAAGCTGTAGCTGTAAGTGTAGACTAAATTAATTATGGTTAAACAATGATGGTCTTAAATATTATTATGTACTTAATAGTTAACAGATATGACTCCAAAGCCTGGAGAACGAAAGGCTGGCTACTCTACGCCTGTGCGTAGAGTAGCCAGCCTTTCGGTCTTCTATAGGATACATTCTGGCGAGTATGCAAGGGAATTGCATGATTTAATTCCCCCATCTCGGTTCCACCATCGGACGAGCCGTCGTACGGCGACTTTCCACCCTTACGTTGTTGACACCACTACGATCCGGACGAAGCGTTTCGCTTCTTCTTTTATACCGCGTACATCGAGATACTGGAACAATTTGCCGGCGGCGGTGTTTCCGTTGGACTACAATTTGAGTGTCTTCAAGGCTAGAGTGAATAGGCTCTTAATAAACTAGCGCGCTTTACCATCAACTATCGCATCACTGCTTACCATCAGGCGGGATTGCGGTCAAGAGCTAGTTTTTATAATTTATAAAAAAAACTTTCTTGTGTAATAAGCTTCTCCGTACTCCTAAGGTTTCTAAAAGAGAAATGAAGACGGTTGTTGTTTAGAGATTAACTCTAATGCCTCTATTAAATCTGCTATAGTAGACGTGACTTAGTAAATATATTCAAAAATACTTATAAAATCTACTTGCATAAGATTTAATTATAAAACTATATAATTTAATTACTTAAGTCCACATATGACTTAATAAATCTAGATAATTTAATTTAGTTCACATAGGACTTAATTATAAATCTATATAATGTAACTAAACCCACCGTTTCAATTATAAATCTACATAATTTAATTAAGTCCACTTACGGCCTAATTATAATTTACATAATTACAGATAGTCATGATCACTCAGTCTAATGTAATAGTAGTACAGCAGATTTAATAAAATCATTAGACTCAATGTAAAAATTAGCATAATTATCTCCAACTTCCTTCAAAATATGCACGTTACAAATACTTGGAGACATGAGAGATTCAATAAATAGTGAAGATATACAACGTTGAAAGAACATTAGGTACCTACATCAATTCGATTAAATCCTAGCTGATTATATCGTGTTGATCAAGTCTCAGGCGATGGCGTGCTAACACAGACCCCAGAGGTCTAATTATGTGCCTTGTTGAAGTTGAAGAACTTGTGATTATATATTCTTTCCTCTCCCAGCCTTTTTCAAACCCCTGACTCCAAAAGTCTCGTAAACACAACAACAGAAACTGTTATTACCTAGATTCCTATCCTCCATATTTTGCTCATCCGAAATCTGCAATCTGACGTCATTAATCTAAGGCTATCTGCACACGAGTTTCAGCTTACAAATTTTAATTCACGAAAAAAGCTTTTCAAGCACGTTTGTGATAAGCTGGCCGGTCGTTACAGCCGATAAGTCGAGTTAGATAAGAGATGTGGAGATAGCAGTAGTCTGTAGATTACTGCTGCTATATATTGCGGTATCTTTTGATAGGTATGGGGAGATATTTTTTTACGTTCTGTGTTGCAGCTAAAAATAAATTGTCTAGACGATGAGATACGGAAGTTTCTTGTAAGCCGTATCTATGGTTTTTATAGGAGGAATGGAAGAATGGGTTGATTACGATGCAGCAGAAGTATTTTTGTAAAACTTGTGCAACTTGATGGACTGGTGGAGATGATATTTTGAATTTTTAAAGCAGCCTCTTTGTTGACATCAACTGTTTTCGTTAAATTACTTTGTTCCTTATAACTATAGATTGATCCAAGAAAACATGTAACTAAGTTTCTTATATCACCCTCCCACCTTTAAAATATTTCACATTCCTCATTGCTTTCCATAATTTTCAAGTGGTGATATTCTATCCCGGGAGTAATCAAGACCACACATACAGCCTGAAGTTATGGTGGTACTAACATTCAATAAAATTTTCTATAAAGACACAATATGTAACTTGATAAATTATCTACACAACAACCATTAATTTCAGAGAAACTCACAATAATTATGCCATAAAAACTTATTACCAATCGTAAAACAAAACAAGAAATCACTAAAACAACTAAAGCTAAGAATACGAAACACGAAAGTTTTAATAAACTGACAGTTTGGACTGATAGTGATCTAATAAAAGTCTCGTAGGACAATATTATCGATCGTCAGGAAAAAGGGTATAATGCTGTATAACATGAACTAACGCGAGCGAGAAGGATAGAAGATAAAAAAGCCGAGACTACCGGCGCGAGAGCATCTACTAACAAACACAGATAAATCCGAGTACACCGATTTGTATCGTTTACATTGACGGCTACACAAGTGGTTCTGTATTTGAAATGAGAACAAAAAGAGTGATGGGTAAAGAATTGTTTCTTCACTTGTTAGTTTATAGTTCGTGAGTTGTTTCAAGTTGTATTTGTCGTAACAAATAGTTCATTGTTTAACGTTTGAAACACTAAACGGTACGATGCGACGTATCGATATTCGATCTGGGCGATTGTCACCATTATTTTCTTGTTTATTGGTTGGGACAGGTTTGTGGCTTGGTGGTGAAGAAAGTGGAGCTTGGGGTCGTAAGTTCAACTCTGGGTCTTTGAGATTTATTGATATTTCTTTCAGTAGGAGGTACTCTCCAATCAATTGAATAATAAAGGTGGAATAGTATTGAATCTTCATTCTTATACAATTTAATGACTCTGAGCAAATCTGCTGCAAATCTAAAAATACTTAATGTATGTTCAAAATCATAATGGGCATTTATCAAAAATCTTTCAATATCTTTATTAAATTTAGTTGTATGATTTTATAACCACAAATGAATAACAATTATTCCACCATTCTACCTTAACTCCAACCATATCAAACGTAACCTGATCTTAACAATTTAACATTTCTGACCTTATAACAAATGTGTTAAACGGTTTGGAGGTATAAACACTAGGAGGCATTGTTCTTGCGATAGCTATCTCCACACAAAAGACTGTGACGCGTATCGTGGTAGCGGGCTCGGTTGACAAATGAGTGCTGCTTGAGGCCACCCAACGTGAGACCTGTATTATGAGACGCCTATTAAGTTATTCGAATTGTTTAACCCTTGAAATTGATAGTGAGGTGTGGTTGTAGATCTGCTTTAATAGTTCTTGCTGTACAGAATTGAAGACAGATAGAAATCTTGGAATTGATTACTCAGTTGTTGAAAATCGTTGTTGTTGAATTATTATAAACAAACTTCATTTTGCAAATAATTTATGACAAAAATATGAAGTTACTTTCATGAGACAAAGTCAATTTAAAGCTGTTTCTTTCTTATTTTGACTTAATTTATTGCTGGTCCCAGAATAACTCCTTGATGAACCCAAACCGTTTCTGCAATTTTTTTAATGGTCATAGCAAATTCCGGAACCACGGTGCTGAAAACGTGTTACTAACTTACTTGCCATAAATGCAAGAAAACATAAATAACAAACAAAAGTAAATAATTCAAATTCTTCGTAGTCTACATCAGTGTCCAACGCTTATGTATGTTCCTCTCAGTTAACTATCGGGAGCAGGGATCTTGTTTAAAGTAATAGTATCGTCGCTCGATAGTGTTCGGCCATTTTTCTTGTACACAACAAAGGATGAAATCGACCGTGTGTTGCTGTGTAGCCGTGCCTTTAGTTATGAGCGATCGCGATTAGAGAGATATCTGTTCTGGTTAGTTTTTGTGCTGGTCTAAGTAAAACGAGAGCTTATTTGTTGTATATAAACTTCTATGTTTAGTGCCTATCTGTATTATAAGAGCTTATAATTGTATGGTTTGGTTACTATCTGCCTAGTATTTGGATCTGCTTCCAGTGTGACCGCACGCAGATGAATACCAGTATTTTACATAGAGCGACTATCCAGTGTGGTACCGGGCTTAGAATAGTAACAACCCATATCCTCCCGTAGGTGTCGTAAGAGGCGACTAAGGAAACTCTCAGGAAGCGGGCTGCAGCGCTTCTCCTGTGGAATATTAAATTACTGCGATCCCCAACCCACCTGAAAAGCGTGGCGATTATGGCAAACCGCCTAATGGAATGAAAGCCTTGGGAGAGGCCTTTGCCCAGATATGGACCTCTATAGGCTGAGAAGAAGTAGAAGACTTTCTACCAGACCCTGATATCTCAGTAATGTGTAAACACGACACCTCTTGGTACACCTGGCTGTGAATTTTTTCGGCTTCTGACAACCAGCAAAAACTGTCAAAGTTCACTATTAAAAAAAATATATTAGGTACTTAACTAAAATTTATCGGTTAATTTTCATTGTAGATCTCCGCATTCCTCGTTGACGCACCCACTTAATTTGAATATTGTTTACATTATTAGTTTCTGTATAACTCATTACTCATGATATATTTTAGGACCGAGACAAAACAAAATTCTTTGTTTTGTTTTTTTTTGTGTTTTTGAACTCAGCGCATCCAGCAGATCCATTGATTATCTATAGTGGTGAGGGTTTTGAGCAACTTCGGGCACATACATACAGACAGACATACAAACATACGCACTTTATAGAGATGGATTAGGGTTCGGTCGCATTATAAAGACGCAATAATTATTTATCTTATATTTTTATGTATATTTCATAATAAAACTCTAGTTCTTCGGTATTAAATGCTCATCGCTCATAACTTGTTCGTGTCCGCGCGGCCACAGTGGGCGACGCATCACCTCCGCCCTCTATCGGGTGTTTAATGATTCACTCGATCGCCCGATTACAGCTTATTATACGAAATATGAACAAAGGTGACAAGATTAACAGATACAAAAAGGAGTCGTGTTTCTATTGTGGAACTTGATTGTCGTACTGATCAACTTGATTTAGAAGGAAACGATGGATGGACTGTGTGAGAGATGATGTGGTTAGCAAGGGGAAACTAGCAAGATTAAGACTAATCGAGAAGTATGAAAGAAAGTATGAAAGAAGAAGACAGGCTGCCCACCTCAAATAAAATGAGGATAGTACAACAGAATAATGATGATGCTAAGTTACTTATGTATTTAACTAAACTTATGAATAAGCCCCTAAATTTTGTTGAAACTGGTCAAAAAAAAGAACAATTAACTGGAATCCCTTAACTTATAGATTTAACACATCCTTCGATAATGCGTTAAATCCATAAGTTAATTGTACCTTTTTTGACTAGATTGTTCAAAATTCAGGGGCTGACATCATCGTCCAAATAGGATATTTCTAAAATATATCTGTAAAACTCTCACACATGCAAATTCGTGTCCTATCTCACTTACCAAGATGTAGGTAGCAGTTACGATACCGGCATACTCCTTTTCCTACGTTCCAGTACCTATAAGGACACCTAATATCATCATCATCATCTCAACGTTAATCCATAAAGACACCTAATATAATTTCAACAAAACTGCTGTACGATATTTGGACGTAAAGAGTCAAGCAGCTTAATGAACTGACTCATTCTACCATCACTTTTAACTGAATCACTTAAATATTTTGAGCATATAACTGATAAAAAGTCTTTTGTTACAAAACAATAGCCTCACGCGGTTTTGATAAACGCACATGATGATTTGAAACACAAAGAATAAGGCAAATGTGTGTAGGTACACTATATGACTATATTGTGACTGACTGATACACAATTAATTAGGTATTTCTGATTAGAAGTGGAAAATACCCTACCACTACGATTTACCTTATTAACGTATTTGTTAGGAACGAAAAACAAAAGGGAATAAATACTTGAACTACGATTTCCTCATCAACAACCTTTTATCGTCCCACTGCTGGGCATAGGCCTCCTCTCATACAGAGAAGTATTGAGCGTAATCACCACGCTTGCTCAATGCGGGTTGACGATTTCAGACTTAAAGTCCAGGTTTTCTCAAGATGTTTTCCTTCACCTTTTAATCAGTCAACGATTTAACAAACATGTAACCTACATAATTGTCCACGTTTTAAGCTATGTTAAATGAAGTGTTAAAGACAAGACATAAAATTAAAAATAATAATACAAAAGTCGTTACCACAATATACTCAATAGTTACCAGTTTATAACATTACGGCAATAATCCCTAAAAGGAAAGGTATCACCTTTCCTTTTAGGGATTATTTAAAAGGAAAGGTGATACAGGCGGATGTATTTATAGATATAGTACACCATATATCGTTAGGTATGTTAAGTCCCATGAACCAGGCTCAAATCTAAACTCCAGAAGCCCAGATTGCTAGTTAAACCAAAGAAAGCTACAAATGTAATGGAAAATCTTATAACACTATGCCTGATCTCAACAATAGTACTATTTTGTTGTACAATTATAAACTAATGCTTGACCGCATTCCCGCCTGTTGGTAAGCAGTGATGCAATCGTTGATGGTAATTCACTCTAGCCTTGAAGGCAAAATGTTCCAGTTCATCGATGTACACGGTATAAAAGACAAAGCGAAACGCTTAGTCCATACCATAGTGGTGTCAACAACGTAAGGGTGGATACACGCCGTGCGACGGGTCGTCCGATGGTGGAATGGAGATGGGGGAATTAAGTCCTGCAATTACCGCGCACACTCTCCAAAATGCATCCTATAGAATACCGATAGGCTAAGTGGCTACTCTTCGCCTCTGCTTGCAGACTTTAGAGACCGATAAATAGACCAATAAACAGCAGTCTTGTTGTTATTCGTTCCTATTTCGATTTTTTACGTATTCTCAGTAATATAGGTGGTAATTTTTTACGTATTCTCAGTAATATAGGTGGTAATTTTTTACGTATTCTCAGTAATATAGGTGGTAATTTTTTACGTATTCTCAGTAATATAGATGGTAATTTTTTACGTATTCTCAGTAATATAGGTGGTCATTTTCTTCGATGTCCCCTTTCACAAACTAAACTAAATTTAACGTCAGTGTATCTTTTTCTCTCTATTTCGTTATGAAAAGGACAGAAGATAAACATTAGTTTGGGAAGGTGACAAATTAGTCAACGCCTGACGTAAATTGACGTATTTTTAGTAGCCAGTTTTTAATGACATCTAATTTGTCTATGGAGTATCTTGATAAGGTTGTGAAGCTGTGTTGCCATGGTAGTGTTTACTTACGTTTGTTTTTTAGTAATTAGTGTGTTTAGCAAGCAGGCGCGGATTCGATCCCCGCGCAGTTAAAATATTTGTATACATGAATATGAATATTTGCACTGATCTAGTTGTGCCTCCGAAAGCAGTCAAGCCGTTGGTTCCGGTTGCCATACTAACATTTAATGGCAGTCGTTACGGGTTGTTAGAGCCCTCAAAAGTCCAACAATTGGTTTAACTGCAATGCTTCGATATTGCCTTCGGGATGTGGAGGTCAGACGGCAGTCGTTTGACGGAAAATATTGAAGTTTAGCCAAAATTGGCAGTTAGACTGCTAAAGCGGACCACAGATTCCAACGCTGAAAAAAAAAAAGCCGTTGGTCCCGGTTGCCATACGAAAATCTAACGGCAGTCGTTACGGGTTGTTGAATTCCTCAAAAGTCCAACAATTGGTCTAACTGCAATGCTTCGATATCGCCTTCGGGTTAAAGCACGCTAAGCCGTTGGTCCCGGTTGCCATACTAACATCTAATGGCAGTTGTTACGGGTTGTTGGAGCCCTCAAAAGTTCAACAATTGGTCTGACTGCAATGCTTCAATATTGCCTACGGGTTGTGGAGGTCAGACGGCAGTCGCTTCACGGAAAATATCGAAGTTTAGCCAAAATCAGCAGTTAGACTGGTAAAGGGGACCCCAGATTCCAAAGCTGAAAAAGCTTCGGATGAGACTGGGATTAACGCTGAGATGATAATGTGTGTAGTTTCTAAGTGAATGTTTCACATAGTAATTGGACTTATAATATTTTTACTGCAGGGAGGCAGACCTCCTTTCGGCAAGAGGCAGTGAGCGCGTAATCCACCATAATACGACTAAACCAATATATCCATACTAATATTATAAATGCGAAAGTAACTCTGTCTGTCTGTCTGTTACGCTTTCCCGCTTAAACCTCTCAACCGATTTTAATGAAATTTGGCACAGACAATCATTAGACCCTGAGAAAGAACATAGGCTACCTTTTATCCCGGAAAAATTTGATATTCCCGAGGGAAATCTAAAAAGCGCGATGTAACCGAACTCCACGCGGGCGAAGCCGCGGGCGGAAAGCTAGTAAAAATATAAATAAACTATTGAAAAGCTAATAAATTTATTTAGCTTTGTAAGCGTACTAATAATTACGTAGTTACCTACCCTTTTATATATGTAACATCCTCTGGCAAAGTTTGTACTGCTAACCTTTAATTTAAACCACCAGATTAGTTTATTATGATAGTTTTAACAACTTCCTTCCTTAATCGTATTCATCACTCATTAATAATTATAACATGTGTACAGTTTCCATTGCTTATCTTAATTCAAAATCTTATTCACCAGTTTTTAGATGTGTGATATCGCAACTAAACCTTTATTTTTGAGCTCAAAGTCGATACTCCCATTCTTTATTTTAATATCATTTGCATACATTTTCGGACTTAGATTTATTTATTTTAACACATTTTGATTCGTATCTCTGTAATAATTTATATTTGTAAATGGCGATTGGAATTGACAGATGGTTATCGACGTAAATTGGCCTAGTGTAACTTGATTGAGGCAATTAGTATTCCGTATCGTCAATATTATTAACGTCCCACAAGTTTTACTGGTCTATAAAGTTAAAACCGCTTTCATTTGATTCTTTAAATCAATCAAGTTGGTGTATTCGTGTACCTGCAGATGTACAGACGACAGCACATCAAGCTACTACAATCTGACAGATTTCTTTATTAGATTTTCAACTTTATCCCTAAAGCACTAAGGCTCAAGGTTGATTGAGAATATTTGGCAGTTTGGGGTAGCTTGGCTTGCTGTCGTCCGCATATAGGTACGGGAGAGGAAACCAATTTAAAATTTTGTGTATAATTGATTATGACTGTTTGCGTTCTTGGAAGTTATATAAATATTTTGCAGATTAGTTCAATAAAAACGGTCAGATATATTGGAGCATATATCTGCACCAAAAGACAAGATATAAGTACACCGAGGGTACAGTAACTGAAATCCCGCTACAACATCATGGGAGGCTCCTAGCTGCAGACGTGGTGCTCCGGATGTTCCGCGGACAAATACGACAGAAGTAAAGTTAGTGCTAAGGGAAGAACTACTATCATAGTTTTATTTATCAACTAAAGTTATTGCTTATGAAAAATATATATTTTTACATTATTTTTGGGGTTATTATTAAAGTGATCTTCTCATTTTGCTTAAATTTTTAACCCTTCGTTATATACGATACTAATTTATAAAACTCCCTGCTCTTATTAAATTGGCTGTTGCTTGGTGGTTTATCAACACTTTCCATAGTTGAGAATCGAACGAACCTTGGACCCGCACTCAGCAGTATCGCTTACATCTGCCAGACCATCGAGGCAATCAACATCCTGGCTATTGTATTACATTTCAATTTTAAATGTCTGTAACAGATTGTCGTAACCACTTTATCTTGTAAATGTCATTTTGTAGCAAAAGTAACTACCAACACTTCCCGTTTACAGAGATCGATCTAATTGATAAAGTGACAACAATTTATATTCGTTTGTTTTTTTATTATCCGTCATTCTTTCTTAATTTTCTCATTTTTATTAGAATCTAGACCTTGTTTAGTTAATGCGTTTCTGGATGAGAAGTCATCAAATAACCTCTCCCGCTCTGAGCGGAGCGGAAGGCCGTGTCAGACTTTTACTGACTAAAACCCACCCGTATTTCTTCACTTGCCTGTGCGCCAGGGCCACGGTTTCTTGTTTAACCAACCCGCAAGCCTGACCCAGGAGGTATCGGTATTCGTGGACCCCGTCACGATGTGCTGACATCTCTTTGAGGCGCGCGTGAAACACAACGCGCCGTCGACCCGGGCCTGGTCCTTAACGACCTTAGCGGCGACGAGACTGAGCAGCTTGCCGCCGCAAGCCCGCGCCTATGGTGGCCGGGAGTTCGAAGTTGTCTCCCGACCAGGGCGTCTCCTGCAGCGGGCGCTGGAATTCCCGCTCCCTCACGCGCTCGCCTCCTCCTTTGCCAGCATTACTGCTTCACAGAAGGAGAAAACGGCCTGCCGCCGGACCATGGCCTGGACCACAGCCGGATGCGAGAGCCACCCAAGCCGGGCAGACAGCCACTGTATGCTCCACCGTGTCCTCAGTGTTCTTTCTCTGATACATTTTTGAAGTAAAAACCTTCTTTACCTACGTTGAGTTTTTTTTTTTGGATGGGACAAAAGCATTCTTGAAATTCATTTTTTTTTTTTTCTAATTATAAAGCGCGCTACTTTATTAAGAGCCTGTTCACTCTAGCCTTGAAGATACTTAAATAATTTTTCTCACAAGTAAACTGCCTTTTTTTAGGTTTTTCATCACTTTTTTTGACAGCCTTGTTTTGCCACCTGGACCCACCCACTGGAGCTCAGTATAGTATGATGATAGATAAACAAAATATTTTTAACGAATCATAACAAATTAATTTCCTAAAAGAAAACGAAGGTCGATTTCAAAAAGCGTTTGCTCGATATACCTTGCACGGTGTATTGATGACAGGTCGAGTAAGGTAGTTACTGAGAGGCTTCCGAGGACTGAGGGGCGGTCTGTGGCGAGGTATTGTTACAATCGCGGGGAACCTGGATGAGGCTTCTGGAGCGTTAAGATTGACACATGAAAGAAAAAGACCTATGATTAGTATTGAGTAAATTGGGAGTAGTAGATGTCGTGGTGGCCTAGTAGTTGAAACAACAGCCTCTCAAGTATGAGTGTGCGGATTCGATTCCAGGTCAGGCGTGGACCAATGTAACTCGTCTAAAGTTATATATACTTTCTAAGCATGGACAGGAATGACTGATTACAAGGTGAGGAAAACTTGACTTTAAGTTTGATATCGCCAACTGTATAAGAGGAAACCTGTGCCCAGCACTGGGACGATAAAATGTTGATGATGATGATGCAATTGGTGGTATAGATGATGACGCCAATACACCAAAAGCTCTTGTTCAAAAGTTTTAAACTACACCAGATGAAGACGAAACATGAATATTTTATCAAATTATTATTAACTTAGGCGTACACAGGTGCTATTAACATTATACACGTAATAAGTAACACAACCAGACAACAAGGTGTATCAGAACGATACTTTTTATCGTTCAAATGGATCTCGCTTCTCTAATTAAAGTTTATGCACCTTTTTTTCAAAACGATCTTTATCTACTTCGCTGCGGTCACGATATGGTATTAATTTTATTAAAGGAACGCTATTAATAACTCAGTTATCATTGTAAATATTGTTGAGAATGCTGCTTAAGATGTCTTTGAGATGATCATTGACTTTTATTGAGTCGTTTGGTCTTTATAAATGAGATAGTTATGGTGAGATAATGGGAAAACAGATGTTTTGGAACAATTCAATGCTGTATTGTATGCAATGGAGGAGAAGCTTGGCCTATTAGGTATTAGGCAAGGGAATAAGGTTGTGCAGCAGCTTTCCTTCTGCTATCTACTGTCACCACACTACAGCTCGCTCTGCAATTACTATATACTGCGATACATTACCTGCGCCGGAGTTGTGTCTTCGTAATATAGAACGATACCTATTTTGTGTGGTTGTATCGTATATGTTCTCTCTATCACAAATAAACACATATTTTTTTTCCTTATTCAAGATTAATGTGTCATTAGTATATATTTTTTTGTAAATCTTCATACAAGAATTGTATCAACGATTTGACGAGTATTGAGACAGCCAGAAGACGCAGTGTGGATATTCCTCCGACAAAGTAGACCGACGACTTGGTGAAGGTCGCGGGACACCGCTGGATGCGGGAGGCGCAGAACCGGTCATCATCGAGATCCTTTGGGGAGGCTTATTTCCAACAGTGGACATCTTGACATCGAAATGTTAATGATGATGAGACTGGTCTACTGTTCAGTAAAGAATTTTTACACGCCTTTTGCATATATGGGTATGGCATATATCTATAATAATGGTTTCAACAACAAGATTCATTAGAGTAATTCTGTGACCTCCTCAAACCAAGTTATGCACTGGAATAAATTGTCTTTAACTATTGACGTAAACCCACTCTTATCCTTAGGTAAGAGTAGGTTTAGTTAACAGTGCAACGGTCAGCCGTAACATCCAGGTGTTACGAGACACATGACCTTTGCTTCAATCGAGGTTTGGCGAAATTAAATGACGTCCGAAATTTTGCATATGTTCTTAACCAACTTTCAACACATGAAGCATCTAATGGCTTTAAAACGATGATTTTTAATATGTAACTTTTTACACTCATCATTATTAGTAATCTTGCCCACCAAAGACTATAGACCTGTTGTCTTTGACCCGGGTTATAACATCAACAAAACATTTTTTTTTAATTGATTCATGTTTTAGTACAAGGCTTTTGAGTTTACCATATTTTTGTGGGTTTTTTATTATTATTATTTTAGTGTTATTATTGTAATGTGCGTTTTTTTGTGCGAAATAAATAATTTTTCTTTATTTCTTTCTTACCTCCTTCCTTGTATGCTATACTCCTCTAAACTAGTCTTATGAAGATCTCCAAAAACTCTAATGAAAAGTCTAATGCAATATCAACAGTTAACCTTTTCACAGACCCATAAAACACATACCTAATTATGGTTCACAGTAATTATTTACTGCATCCTATTCGTGAATTAAAAAAAAAAGTTTGGTCAAAAAGTAAGAAATCGAAGGAAGTCATCCTGATGACTCACGTCCAGGGTCCGAAGGTTGTCACAGATTGAGTTTGCGATACATGCAGTGTTCCAGGGAATCAACGCGAGCGAATAACACTCGATCGGGACCAATTTCGCAAAAACTACACAACGCGATCCGTTGTTCTGATCGCTGATAGCAAAGTAGGGTTCGCAGATAAGTGGGGAAATGTGACCTAGTTGGTTTCTTCTTCCTTTTTATGGACTGGTGGATTTAGGCTTGCTTTTGATCGTGATTTCGGGGCTATATAGTCTGTTTTTCGGTTCGAGGTATATTTTTTCCTGCTGGCCAGGTAGTTTGTGATTATCATCAGTAGGTACATAACAAAACTTAGTTATGCAGTCAAATGTTTGCGGTTTTAGAGGTCAAAAGAATCAGATAGAAACAAGAAATAATTTTAAACCAAACTTTTATGATCACGGCATTCATGAAGAATCTACGTAAATCGATTTCAAAACCGTATGATCTTCAAATCCAATCTTTTAACCGAACCACCACCATGAAATCACACACAAAGATAATTTACATAACACAAAACAAGTACTGGTACAAAAAAAAAACTAGACGAAAAAAATCTAACCGAACCAAAAACTGTTTCGTCCGTTGCTATCGGTACGAACACACTGCGCGTATCATGCGATCTAATATTATTCTGGGAACGGCCTTAATAAGTCACTACAGAATGTTATCTGCGCCATTTTATCAGTTCAACAGATAAGCATCTCAATCCAATTAGCCTCACAATGCAATATGGGCCGTCTCAGCAGCGGTTATGATAGCCACTGTGTGTGTTTTCAGTTTTATGTGCTTTTCGGGTAGGCTAGCGAACGTTAAAATACGAGTTGGGTACTGCTGGAAAACTGAAGATATTATGAACTTTATCATTCTCTGAAATTTTAAGGTATTTTGAGTCTTCGTCAGTAAGTCATCACTTTTATGTATTTCTCTCACTATGTTTGGCATTTAGTGCCACCAAAGCCGTTTTACCTTCGTCATTTAATTCTTTGAGCTTACCAACATTTTCAAGTTCATCACTATCATTAAAAACAAAGGCTCAAGCGCCTATATTATTATTATTATATCCTGTGCCAATAAAATCTAAATCTTATCAATGACCATTCATAGTTTCCTCTTGAAATTTCTGGTGGTTTTACTCATGGATTTCCTCTCGTTCTACGATGCTAATATTTGACTTAATAAGTCAGATGTTTTGTTACGAGACATAAAAACTTATTCTACATTAATTGGTAATTAACTGACTTAAGTTAACGGGAAAGACAAAACAGCTGATCATGTTTTCATTAGATTCCAGTCTTTATAAGGTGAGTTGTTTTACGCTCCAGAGTCATGTGTGTCTCCACCTGTCAGTGGATTGATCCTTTGGACCCTAAGTTCAAACTGCATGTATCTTCAAACAGAAAATTTGATAGGGTGATGCTGATGACTAACTTTCCTGGAAAAATGCGGGTACGATAATAATCTGGATAGATCTGGATCACTCTTAGAGATGTTTCTATGTGTTAATCAGTATGCTAAGCAGGCATGGGTCTCGTATGTAGTTTTGATTTTTCTTTATGAAGATTATCGCTTTTTCTCTAAAATTTTTTTTTTTTTTTTAATAATTATAAGCTAGTGCTTGACTGCAATCCCGCCTGATGGTAAGCAGTGATGCAATCGTTGAGTGTAAAGCGCACTAGTTTATTAAGCCTATTCACTTAAAAAACTTAGGAATAGGAAGGATGACGGCAGTTGAGCGAGGTGATGCAATGTTAAACCCAAGACCAATACGACCAAACGATGCTGCGCTAGAGGGAGATTGATCTGGAGACTCTCCACGACCAAATTCCGAGACAACAACATTTGGCGCATCGTACCCGCACACATCGCAACACAACTGCTCAGACCCGTCCTCCGTACGGCTTCACCAGACATCATGCCGGAACACGACGAATCGCTTGGCGGCAAGACTTTGTCTGGTGGGTGGTAACTTCCGCCGGCAGCCGATGTTATGGCCTACCACCGAGAAAAAAAAAGAGAAATTAAACCTTTTCGATGTCCTAACACCAGCCAATAGCTCTTTATAGGCTGGTGTGGTTTCAGCCTAGTGGTATCCTAATTTAGTATTAATTCCTGATTGAGTATTTTTAACCTTCATTTTAGCCTAGCCTTTCCGCACTATATTGGTGTCGGCTTCTAGTTTAACTGGATGCAAGAGAATACCAGTATTATACATGGATCGACTCCCTATCTGACCTTCACAACCCATTTACTTTGTAATCCGATACCCATTACTAAGGCTGGTTGCCAAAACTTCGAGCTTCTAACCTATAGAGTTAGACTATCAAAGATCTATGAATATCAACCAGTGATGAGGGCTTGAAGGTGGTCACCCAAACGAGGACCAATCGCGGCAAGAGTAGCTTAAGCTTAACCTTGTTGACCACGCGACTGTTATTGACTACTGTTATCAAGTCGGTTGGTAGCCTAGTGGTTAAAACACCAGCCTCTCAAGTATGAGTGTGTGTGTTCGATTCCAGATCAGGCAAGTACCAATGTAACTTTTCTAAAGTTATATGTACTTGCTAAGTATGTCTTGGACACCAATGACTGATTACAAGGATTACAAGGTGAAGGAAAACATCTTGAGGAAACCTGGACTTAAAGTCTGAAATCGCCAACCCGCATTGAGCAAGCCTGGTGATTACGCTCAATCCTTCTCTGTATGAGAAGAGACCTATGCCCAGCAGTGGGTCGATAAAAAGGTTGATGTTGGATGATGATGAACCCTTTTTTAATATTAAGTATTAAAATGAATTCTTTATATTTTGTAACCACGCACCTTTGCCCTTCTTATTCAACAGACTTTGTTGGAAATACAATCTTGCATCAGATCTAATCAGAGCCGAGACCAAATAAAAAATATTACATCTGCTATGAATCAATGTGGTGAGATCAGATTACACATTCAAGGTGTTTTGGGCAATGTATTACAAATATGTACTTTGTGGAATATGTAACTATATGAGGTTAGAGGGGCCATTAATGTATAATCATTATGTACTTAAGTACAAAATGATTAAATTTTAATAAAGCAATAGGTCTGAGCAGTGACTTCTACACTAGATATAAGAGTTTAATTTACTTAACTAATACATATAGGGCCTGCATATATTTCTTTCTGAGTGGTCAGACTGTAAACGTAACCATGATAAAAGCCTTTTTCACCAAAAATTTTTTTAACACATATAGGTATGCATATAGCATATGGCATATGCTATATAGCTGCTATGATGTATATAGCATATGGTGAAGAATTTGTTCCATCGTTTCTATCCAGCTAAAACGCTAGGAAGTGGCGAAGCGTGGGATTTTGGGAGGACAAACTTATATTATTTTGACGATCAAATAGTACTGATTCTGAGCCTAATTAAAATCATTGATATTTTATTTTACTTTCTTTACTACTTCTTATGCTTGGACTATAAACCTCCTTTATTCTGATGTGAAACTCCTTTGTACACGGAATGATCATCACACCTTACAGAGGAAGCTTGAAGTCGTGGTGACCCCGCTGGTAATTTGATCGGCCGATTATCAGCACCATCTCTCACCATCATATAAATGTGGGAGCGATAGGAAAAAAGGTAAAGCTAATTATTTTTTGATTGAAGAATTAATGTTGACTTTGGTGAATGGAAAAAAGTTGATATTTTTATTGAGGACGTAGAAAGTAAATATATAAACTGGATGCGACCAAAGATGGGAGTACCTAATGATATACAGAGTATGATTTATGATGAGTATGAACTCAAAAAAAATTGCTTTGATTGAGTTAAGGGACAATAAGGGCGAAAATACTGATCCATCTCTGTAGAGTTTTTGTGTTGGTAAAGTATTCGTAAAGGATGACCAAGCATAAATCAAGATTTGAAATTAGATTTCAGTAGAGATAAATTTGAAATCTGACAGCTTCGAATCAAGAGACATGTCTAACCATCGTTTAGAAATAGTACTCATAAAAACAGATCATAAAATGTAATAAATACTAATATCTTTTGCTACCATTACCATCCAGCACCTGTGGGGATCGAGGGGGGAGGCCAGATGGTGCTGATAGCGTATCGATTGACCGCCTATCGCTCCATCGACGAAACGAAACGCATCAAATTCGATACGTTTCGTTACCTGTGTGTGGTTATATTTTGCGGTTTATTTTGGGTGCTTGTAGTCAGGATAAAATGTGGTAGACGGAATGACTAGTGTCTTTATCAATAATTTAGGAGCGTGACCAGCGTGTTGATTGGTTCACATTTTTAAGAGATGAGTGTGATTTTTTTTTACAGGCTAGAGGTTTACAATCTTTTGGAGGATCTTGTTTGAAGATGCTTTTCAGTATGTGGTTTGAGGCTAACGCAGACAGACGTGACTCTACAAGAACAACTTCCATGCATACTTCTTGAGGATTGTTCTATAAAAAGCCCGTCACGGTTGTCTACGGGAACGTTTGATATCTCATCACAATTATCTGTGTTATTCTAGTTTTTATTTTCTTTCTACCAAAAATTTTATCTTTATTGCCTATATACTTTAACTGTTTCTAGCCTAAAAATCTTAGCATTTTTTATATAAAAGGCTTGACTATACAATTTTATTGTTTGAAAATTATAGCTATATGTTTAGAAGATACATATACCTGTAATTTTAAAACAATAAAATACATTGAAAGTTAAAATTGCACCGAACAAGGTTACAATTAAAAGTCATTATGTAAATTTAATTTTACACAATTGTAACCGGCATTAATGATATGGAGATAAAAAATATGAATACAGTAGCTCACTTTGATTACAATCTAGATGGTCAGACAAACTGGGAAGTAGTTTTAAAAATACATCATGTTCATAAGAATGTAAGAACAATTGTGATTCAGGAACTAGCAAACTTTAAGATTTATTTTAATTTTTGGTTGTATCTAGTCGATTGCCTACTTTTTGTAGTAATTGAGCTGCTTCGCTGTGTCCTTGTGCTGAGTGCTGAAAACTACTGAGATATTGGCTTGAGTTTAGAGTATTTGTGCGGAACATAAATGCGTTTTGAGTTTAATTCCCATATATATACTGGTAAAATGTGGCTTGATTATATAAAAAAGCGGATGCTTAGGTATATTTAATGTTATTATTTTGATACTTATCATATTCATGTTTTATATCTTCCTTGTTCTTACACACTATTATCTACATTTCTGTTTTATTTCTTCTTTCGCAGGTTGCTGGAAGAAATTTCTTAAGAAATAAGCAGCACCTTTGTACTCAGATCTTAATTTTGTCTTATCGTTAAGTATTTTGTTGTGTGTACATAAAAAAAAATAGATTATTTTATTTTAACGAATGTGGGTGGGTATTAGCATCAATAACAATATTCTCAAAGCCGAAACACAGCCGCCACCCAAAATCTGGTCTTGACACCTCTTTAAAAATCAGAGAATCTTGAATGAAAACGAGACCTCAACCATCGACGACTTGTCATTTTGACTCTTGACGGATTCCCAACTATCTACTAAAGGGCGTCCAAAAATGGCGCTAAAACACTTAACAAAATTCACACAACAAATCAAAGATCTCCTTCGTCCACATGACGACCGCCGCATTAAGAATCCATTAACTTCGACCAATACTGATTAATGTTTTATCTTCCCTTATCACTAGGCAGCGAGACGGGTTGATTTATTCTGGGACTTATCAACACATATGGCTGGCGCCGACCGCCTATCAGGCTGGGCTTTCTTTTATGAATTTTCGAGTAGATATGATGTACTTAGCGGTAGCCGTTTGATTTGTGTTTGAGAGCCCTGTGCCCTGGTTTTTAAAGCACATAGTTTTATTTCAATTTGTCATGTGTTCGTAATCGGATTGAAACTAAATCATGGGCCTTAAAATTGATATAGTTGCTGTAAAAATATTTCAAATGTCATCAATATCTTTGATTAAATAGGAGTCAGATTTGAGAAAAACAATGTTTGGTGTTCATTAGATGAAAGCATCGTTATTGCCTGCATTAGGCGAATTATCTTCACCACTGTCATTCATATCGTTAGCTAAAGAATCAGTAGCATCGGAATTGAAAGGGATCATCAAGTGAACGAGCAGTAACATCCACTTGTGTTGATGACATCATAGTGCAGTCAACAAACAGTTACGAGGAATTGTCCGTTAGATATCAGTTGCGAATGTCAAGTACGAACGACCGCAGGTCAAGCTACCCGAAACTGTCAAATATTCCCAATCAACCTTGAGACTTAATGATTTAGCCATAAAGTTAAAGATCTAATAAAGAAATCTGACAAATTGTAGTAGCTTGATATGCTGTCGTCTGTATATATGAGGGAGCTTTTAATCAGAGTTTCAGACCTTTAAAAAAGGTTTGGTAAATAAAAACCCCATAAGTTACTTGTAGCATTTTTTTAAACATACAAAGAGGCATGAAGGTATTATTTGTCATTACAAATTAAAATAATAATCATACGAAAAGCCTTACAAAGCTATGAATTATTAAAGAACACAGTATAACAAAAAGTTAATCGATGATAAAAGATAAAGGCATGGTCGAAAAAATAATAGTTTTTATGTAAATGAACGTTGCATACGAGATGTGAGATAAACACAATCTCAGACGGGGATCGCACACAACCGTCGCCCTTGTGTGTGTGTAGTGGTGCCAAGTGCTCTGTTGCACGGGACCAATATCAGTGGAAAATAGTTGGTGGAACTTTTTGTAGGATAAGAAACAAATATGTATCGAGGAAGGCTGCTTCATATGTTATAATGGCAAGACTAATGGCAAGAATGTGAACATAGAATATATCTGTCGAAAAAAAGCAATATTTCGACTACTCGCATCGATTACCTATCATGTCATTAACAATGTGTCACTAATACAAGGGATATCCCATCATGTGGTGCCCTAATGGGATCTCCTTTGCATTAATGAAACCTAAACTAACAAAACAGGTTACTTATGTCGAAAGTGGACATCACAAAAATCCCCGATGCTAAAATCTTTTTTCCGCCATCACTAAGAAAACAGAAACCAATAAGTATTTATATATTCCGAGAAAAGTGAGAATTGTTGTCCATTGGAGAGAGTCAAAAACTTGATAACGCAATTGCAACTTTAGAAAATTTTCACATTGCGGTATGAAATTTCCCGGAATGGCATTTCTGTTCCCAATGGTTCTCCTCACTACCGTTCAGCCACCTGCGTCCGTATCTAGTAAATCATAACCTTGGCAGCTATCGTTGGATCAGCACCGAATCTTACTGCTATTAACTGCGTGCGCGCACTTGTGCCATATATGCAGATACTACAATGAGCAAAATCTAGCTGTTTGTTTAAAATTATGGGAGACTTGGATAGATTGAACGATACTCTGGCTTATAATATGGTTTAAAATGCACTTTAAAAATAGAGGCCTTTACTGATAAAACAAGCCTCTTCTATTTTCATTATGTGAATGACATTTGTTTTTTTTTTCTTCTAAAGATATCTTGAAAACTTAAGTGATTATACAAAAAGTAACTATAATAGGTCCAAAAATATTCTTTAGTATCTATTGACCATGTGTTATGTCAAATTGACAAAACCACATATACACTAACATTGCTAGTGATCTTACAAACGTGTTTTCTCACTCCTAAATACCAAAGTTCACATAAAGCAGCCTAGTTTCTTACTTTGTTATAAAAAGGTCATCGAAGTACCTAATATATCTGGTCAATGGACCAGTAAAGTGTGTCCAAATTGTTTGGCAAAGCCAAAAAAGGCTTTCAAAAGTCCATATTCGAAAAGTACTATCGTTATTTCGATACAGACAGTCCCTGTATATTCAGCACACGAATGTCACTCGTCTTTGATGGAACTCTAGAAGGTGATCTACGCGTGAAGACTGTTAAATGCCAATCGAAACTGATTCAGAACTATGTGAACCTGCATTCAGTTATTGACCCACATTGAAAAGTTTCCTCAATGTCACCTTCTGTTCAGCACGTGTTTGTTTGTGTTGCCAGTTGTTTCTACTTCCTAATTATTATAGCATAATATATGTCTTATAGCATATTATCTTTAGCATTGATATTTGATTAAAAAAAAAGTTACTTGATTTTCCATATATCTGCGTATGTTTTTAAATTTTATTTGTATTTATTATTTATTTTTCTTTTCAGGTAAGTCCCGACCTATGTAAAGAAATGTACTATTTTATACAAACAACGTAAGTAAGAACATTAAAATTGAAAAATATAAGGACCAATCTCTTTCCATCTTATAAATGTAAACAGAACTTATCTTCGATAACGTTGCCAACAAAAACACCAGAACTTCCACATTTCTGAGTGCCCATAACAAATTCTCGAAATCATAAACCTTGTACGACTTCCGACATCCAGGGGTATCAAAAAATCGCCGCTAGACCGACGTGTATGGCGCGCAGCTTTTTTATTTGACATTTTATACAAGTTTATTCAAAGAGCGATAATATCGCTGACTCTTATCTTTCAATGCAACGTTACCGCGAGCCCGGAGTGATAGCATCTGGGGCCAGCCATTGCTAGTTAAACCAACCTGATAAGGGATCGGCTGCGTGTGTGTGCGGCAGCGTGCAGACGGGGCGCGCGTGTGTGCGGGGAGGGGCGTTCAGCTCGCCGGGCCAGTCACTCACTTTACGCGGCAAAAGTATGACGGTTGAAATGTCGCGCGCACAAATATACACAAAATAAATACCAAAAAATAGTGCTGTGTTGTGGATATTATGTTATTGTGGTTGCGGTATCTGAAGCAGCTGGAAGTGGCCGCCGGGGACCCTCCGACAGGTGGCGCTGTCAACTTCAAAACAATGTGTAAGATTTGTTTACATATCGGTCGGTGTGGCTGAGTGTTTATATTGCTTTGTTTTTCCTATTGTTATGAACTTTCCAATAGTTAAGGCCTTTTTGATGCCTTCAGTTTCATTCCATTCGAGTGTTTTAAAGCTAGCTTCTTGTCTATTCAATCTGCGATGGTATCAATTGAATATCTCGAGAATAGATAGAGTTACCGATTAGAGGCATCTATCTTGAACATATTGAATGAAATGTTGTATCAAATAAGAATTACTGTTTTAGCTAGCTGGTTCTTCTACCGTTATCTATTATACTTTGACATTTTTACTCATTGACAAACTAGCGAGAAGTTCACAATAACTTACTTGAATACTAGACGTAAAGTTGTGGTTAAGATCTGCAATTTTGTGCGAGCCATCTACGAGATCCATCTGACAGTTTCTCAAATGCAGAAACAGTACAAAACAATTGAATATTGCAGTTAATTCTTCGTTAGCGATAATAACAAGTTGGTAGAAATATCCTGTATAATAAATATGTAGGTATTATTTAACGTAAGCAAGTCTCTAGAACATATTGAATCAAAGGAAAACAGTGCGCGTTTGTGGAATTTGTTGACATTAGATAAAACAACATTCTTGGAATTTACATGTGGACGTAGTTATCAATGATCGGGATAACCGGAGTACCAATTAGTGTCAGTGAGGTATTAAAAACACTTAAAACGTTATTAGTGGGTTTAAACCACACTTAGTGATGATAAATAGGGTCAAAAAAGCCTTCACCTATGATATTGCTTAGAAAATGACTCGCTGTCTCACTGTAAACTGTTTACAATTGTTTAGAAAACGCTTAAAACCAATTGTAAATAAACTTCCTGTGGTAAATTGAGGTTATTTTTGGGGTGAATGAACTCTATAGTTTATCAAAACAGTAGGTACAAGAGTCTAAATGTAGCTGTATTATATAAATAAAATACAATATTGAACTGGCATGAAATATTTTTTTTTTAAATCCCAAGACACAAGTACATAAATCCTTTTTGAAAGTCGTCTCAAACAGTCTATACAAGTCTGAAAAACAAAAATAACTACCAAGTACGTACTCAAAAATCAAAACACATAAATAAATTTTGGACACAACGATATTGTAGTATGATAGCAGTTTTCTTTGAATTCGCGATAAGACAGTCGTTAACATTGGTCGGTTTTTATCTCTTGTCTGATAGCCTTAACAGTGGTACTAATGTATTATATAGGATTTTTATTGCCCTGTATATACATTTATCAGAATATCAACGAATGTAAATCATTGATAAAATGTAATTACATTGAGTTACTAAGATTTTCATCATTTTAAATGTATTGTGGGTTCACATTAGAAATATTAATGGTTAGAAAATTAATGTTGCATATTTAAAGGGATTAAAACTGATTGACATCCTCCGTGGCGTAGCAGTAGCGAACGCAGCCGCTGCGCAAGGAGGCGCGGGTTCAATCCCCCCGCAGTGCAAACATTTGTATGCATGAATATGAATATTTGCTCTGGTCTGGTCGTGCCTCGTAAAGCACATTAAGGCGTTGGTCCCTGTTGCCTTACGAACAGCTACTGGCAGTCTTCACGGGTTGTTGGAACCCTCAAAAGTCCAACAATTGATCTAACTGCAATACTTCGATATCGCCTTCGAGTTGTTGAGGACAGAAGGCAGTCGCTCCACGGAAAATATGGAAATTTAGCGAAAATCAGCGGTTAGACTGGTAAAGCGGACCCCAGACTTCAAAACTGAAAAGCTTCGAATGCGACTGGGATTACCTAACGCTAAGATGATGATGATTTAAAGGGATTAAAAAAATGAATCAATTTGTAATTTATCTTAATCCCAAGCTCATTCAGTTTCCACTTCAGTTTCATTTGATTCCGAATACCACTAGTGATGTGATATTACAGAAACTAGATAACCAATCTTAAGCCGATACCAAATCACATTGCAACGACTTCGAATCCATTTTTAAATACCGAACTCGTGAGGCATGTTCCTATTTTGACAGCTGCTGTCAATGTCAACTATGTCTAAATAGTTGTGTGTGTTTCGTTAGAGTTGTATCTTGTTGCTTCATCGATATAACGCAGTCCGGCTGTCAGTTTTAGAATCGGATTTGTGATTGAAGAATTAATATATGTATACTTCCTAAACGTTTTTTTTTCTTTATTAACATTGTTTGGAATTGATAATGTCTCACACTATCAACGTTGTTTTTGGCCTTTTTAAGAGTATTCTTTATAGTCGGTTGGTTTTATTACCTAAATACTAGCTTTCCGCCCGTGGCTTACTTAGCCCGCGTGGAATTCGGTTATATCGCGCTTTTTAGATTTCCCTCGGCAATATCAATTTTTTTATTCAATAAAAGGTAGCCTATGTCCTTTCTCAGGGTCTAAAAATAGTCTGTGCCAAATTTCATCAAAATCGGTTTAGAGGTTTAACCGGGAAAGCGTAACAGACAGACAGACAGAGTTAATTTTGCATTTATAATATTAGTATCGATTGAATTTTTCTAATAATGAAAGCTTTTCAGTACACAACAGCTGCTACTGTTCATAATAGCATTATTAATCTAAACACAACTAAAAAAAAAAAAAAAACTATGCCCTACACTTAGACAGTCGTAGCTTACGATAAAAATGACGTGTGTTCCTCTCAATGGGTCCCAGCCTCCCGATCCCGCTGATAAGACGAGGGAGAAATGTTATCTTTGTTCTGATTCCACGTTCATTATCAAATTGTAGGTCTGTGTGGGTGAGAGAGGGAGAAAGAGCATGTTAATGTGATAATATGGGTTGTGGTTATTTTTAAATTCCAACAAGCAATTTGAAAAGGTCACTTTTTTAATTTTAATCGCACGTTCTGGATTTTGGTAAGTTTTTATTGCTCGTTGCTCTTATAATTTAAATCAGGTAATTATTGCATTTATAATAGACAGGTCTGCTATTAAGATTTCTTAATGAGTTTGCCGTTCACGAATAACAGAAGCCAGTTGTAGTCAATTATAATTATCATTTATCAGCCATTTAAAATAGTGAGTTATTTATTGCCAATGGAGTATATTTAATAGAATAATTTATTAATTATATATAGTATAAAGAGTATTTTTACCACCCACATATTGGAACAGCCATGAGGAACAACCGAATGCAATGTAGTTTTGAAAAGATCCAGTGACACGACTTTGGAATATATTAGATCAGTTTAGGAACAAAACTTGTGTATACCATAAGGGAATCAGCAAGCTATGGGTGCATACATAAGCGTACCCAGGGTAGGCAGGGGGGGAGCGAGGTTAGCAAGTAAAGTTCACTCAAACTTCATAGAAAGGGAGGATCCTCCGACCAGACAGGTATTATGTCTCTAACGGTATTTCCCCAATGGTTAATGTTGGGAAGTTGTATGTATGCTAGTTGCACGGTAAACTCTCCTTGCGAGATGTAGAATTCGTGTGACGTCAGTATGACGCGTTATTCCTGTTGCTGTAACTTTCGCATTTATATTATATTACATTGTGGGATTTCCGCTGAGATAAGCATAGGTACTGTAATAACTTTGTTGACTTTTCATTACCAAAAAGAACTGTCATTGAGAGCAGAGCGCTAGTGGTATAGGCGCTTTACTTGTGTGTAAATTATTTCATCACCACTGCTCTCAAAACGGTGAAGGAAAATATGGCGAGGAAACCAGCATATCATGGTAGAGGCAAAAACTTCGAAGACATGTGACATCTACCAACCCGCACTGGGCCTGCGTGGTAGATACGGCCCACTCCTCTCACCTGGAGGTGGTCTGTGTTCCAGACTCCCAGTAGTGTTAACATTACCTATAGGCTGATTATGAACTATCATTCTAATTCATTTTTACGAATATGAAATAAAAATCATACATTTGAGATAATTAGTCTCTTAAAAAATCTGCTTCTTCTTCAGCGTATATAGGTCCACTGCTAGACAAAGGCCTCCCCCAAATTGAGGGGGTATGCCATAATCCCATGCTTGGACGGGTTAGGAATCACAGTTATTTGATATTCCTCATGAGCAGCGCTGCTGCCCGCTTCCGTGGCGAGAGTTCCCTTAGTCGCCTCTTACGACAAACTATGTATGTATACGCAAATACTATGAATCTATGAGGTGTCACAAATTCGTCGAATAAAATATTTTTCATTACTATGTTTAGGTATAGACATCAAGTTACTCTACAATCTGATAAGATTTCTTTATTAGATTCTCAGCTTATCCTAAAGGATTAAGGCTCAAGGTTGATTAGGAATATTTGAGAGTTTCAGGTAGCTTGACCTGCTGTCATCCGTACGCATAACCTAGTTTACTTTGGAAATATAAAAACATTGGTAAAATGTCTAATGCTCTTTCTTCAATTAATTGGAACGGAAGTATAATTATTATCGATTTATTAATAGCTAATGCTAATTGCCCTTTGTGTGACTCTGAGCCTTCGTATGAGACCCATTGTGAGCGACCACGTTTCAGTTCCGTAAGTCATCACTGGCAACACACACTGGTCAAAGACTTTAGTCTTGAGACACTGTGGTATCTTGGACGACGAGAAGATGTAGCGTAGCTTCCCGAACGCCCCAACCGAGCTGGATTCGCCGAGACACCTCTTTCTCGAAGAAAGAGGATGGAAAGAGCTATGCTAGGAGTTTCTCTGCGTGATCGAATCAGAAATGAGGAGATCCGCAGAAGAACCAAAGTCACCGACATAGCTCTGCGAGTCGCTAAACTTAAGTGGCAGTGGCAGGGCACATTGCTCGTAGAACCGATGGCCGATGGGGCAGCAAGGTTCTGGAGTGGCGGCCACGTACTGGAAGACGCAGCGTAGGGAGACCCCCAACAAGGTGGACCGATGACCTGGTGAAGGTCGCGGGAAGCCGATGGATGCAGGCAGCACAAGACCGGTCATCGTGGAAAGCCTTGGGGAGGCCTTTGTCCAGCAGTGGACATCTATAGGCTGAGGAAGAAGAAGAAGAATGCTAATTGTTATGACTTAATTGGTAGGCGACGGTTTTTAACATTATAAACTAGTGCTTGATTGCAATCCCGCCTGATGGTAAGCAGTGATGGTAAAGTGCACTAGTTTATTAAGAGCCTATTCTAGCCTTGAAGACATTTAAATTGTAGTCAGGCGGAGAGACCGCCGCTGGCAAATTGTAGCAGACCTTCGATATACGCTGTATAAAGACGAGGCGAAACACTTCATCCAGATCGTAATGGTATCAACAACGTAAGGGATACTCGCCGTATGACGTCGCCAGTTAGCCTCTTTGCATGCCTCTCCACCAAGTCGAAAGTTGCCAGGTGGCATTTTGGAGCACCAGCCCAAATGTGGCTGCAGTAAATGTAGACTAAGACTAAGTCTAGGTGGTAAGCCATTACATCGGCTGCCGGCAAAAGTTACCACCCACCAGATAGTCTTGCCGCCAAGCGATTCGTCGTGTTCCGGTATGATGTCTAGTGAAGCCGCCGGGGAAAGCGACGGGTTGTGTTGCGATGTGTGCCGGGCACGATGCGCTAAATGTTGTTGTCGGGAGTGTGGTCGTGAAGAGTCTCCAGATCAATCTCCTTCTGGCGCAACATCGTTGGTCGTGTTGTTGGGTTTAACATTTCATCACCTTTTTTTTTCGGGGTGGAAATCCTCATAGGATGTCCGCCGCCCTAGGGTGGGCGACGGGGTCTGTCAGACTTTTACTGACTAAAACCACCCCAGTGTCTGTTCTATCACGAGCGCGCGTGGGGCCGCGGGAGTCTAAATTCTTCCGCAGCCCCACACTCTCGTGCTGGCCCGGTCTGTCCGGGCCTCGTCACCACCATCACCTCGCTCAACTGCCGTCTTCTTTCCTATTTTTTTGAGTGAATAGGTTCTTAATAAAGTAGCGCGCTTTACCATCAACGATTGCATCGCTGCTTACCATCAGGCGGGATCGCAGTCAAGCACTACCTTATATTAAAAAAAAAAACTTGTTAGTATTTATTTATACATACATACAATGCCTACCTGTATAATTGTTTTGTACCACAAAAACCAGAAATTTAAAAATTTAAATAGTTGGATTTTTTAATATTTATGTATGACTGGAAAGATACCGTAATAAATGTTTAATTCAATACATTACATTCACAAATTAAATTCAACTGATGCAGCCGTCTCAAGTTTATATGAAAAAAAGTCTTCACAAACTTATTTAATTTAAAATTTCTGACTTGATTTCTATCAGTTTACCTAAAAGATAAATTATCAACTAAATTAATTCCAACAACAATGGCATTGTTTAACTTTAAAACTACATTTTTTCCACCGAAATAATAAAATTATCTAACGAAAACATCGCTCGGCCGGGGAATCGAAGCTGATATCTTGAGCTTATATCTACACCGCTGCGCCGTTGTGTTATCTAAGTGATCTCTTTTTGTAAGCACCTTGAAGGTTTGTGGTTCAAAATATTGCTATTATTATAGCTCTTTTAAAACATCAAGTTATATTAATTCAAAACTAGTCGACATTGGCAGTATCACCGAAACTTTTAAAGTTATTGCAGTGGTATTGGTATAAGTAATAACAATAATAATTGTTTTGCGGAACCCTAGTATCATCATCATCATCAACAAACTTGTATCGTCCCACTGCTGGGCACAGGTCTCCTCTCATACAGAGAAGGATTGAGCGTAATCACCACGCTTGCTCAATGCGGGTTGGCGACTTCAGACTTAAAGTCTAGGTTTCCTCAAGATGTTTTCCTTCACCTTGTAATCAGTCATTGGTGTCCAAGATATACCTACTTAGAAAGTACATAAAACTTAGAAAAGTTACATTGGTACTTGCCTGACCTGGAATCGAACCCGCGCAACCATACTAGTATAATCCGCCTATATTGTTCCCACTTTTGGGACACAGGTCTCCTCTCGATGAGAGGGAGTGGGCCGTAATCTACCACGCAGGCCCAGTGCCAGTTGGTAGATGTCACGTCTTCGAAGTTTCAACTCTAGGACATACCGGTTTCCTCACGAGGTTTTCCTTCACAGTAGTAAGAGTGGAGATGAAATATTTATACTTACAAAGTAAAGCGCCTGTTGTGGTTCTAACCCTACAACTTGAACGTCGCGCCGATACCAGTAGGCCACCGCTGGTCTTAAGAGGGAACTCTAGTAGTGCTTTCTCTAATTCAAACGTATTCCGCTGTTTTCTTATAATGGATAATGCTTTTAGAGCAATTTTTTTCTACAATTTTACACCTTTTACGCCTTTTTCTCGGTGGTAGGCCATAACATCGGCTGCCGGCAGAAGTTACCACCCACCAGACAAAGTCTTGCCGCCAAGCGATTCGTCGTGTTCCGGCATGATATCTGGTGAAGCCGTACGGAGGACGGCTCTGAGCAGTTGTGTTGCGATGTGTGGCGGGTACGATGCGCCAAATGTTGTTGTCTCGGGAATTTGGTCGTGGAGAGTCTCCAGATCAATCTCTCTCTAGCGCAGCATCGTTTGATCATGTTGGTCCTGGGTTTAACATTGCATCACCTCGCTCAACTGCCGTCGTCTTTCCTATTCCTAAGTTTTTTAAGTTAATAGGCTTAATAAACTAGTGCGCTTTACACTCAACGATTGTATCACTGCTTACCATCAGGCGGGATTGCAGTCAAGCACTAGTTTATAATTATTAAAAAAAAAACCTTGATTATACATCATTTGATTTTTTCCGAAACTTAATTAATAAAAGAAATACGATACTTCAAAAACGCGAAAATTTACCCATTTTTACCGTGATGTTCAGATGACTTAAACAAACTTGATAAGTTTTTGACAAAAAAGAAAATAATAGAAGCATCGGTATACTTTTCATCTAAATATTGATATAAAAATAATTGAGATCTGTCGTGTTTTGAAAAAGAGTACGAAACGTCTTTTTGTCAACGTTTTTGTAGAATACACAAGCCTGAGCTGCAACTGTCCTTTGCGCACTTTACTGGGAGAGGTTGGATTGGAAGCAGCGCGACGGCAATAGTTTCTTAAAATACCTATTTTCCAAATTCCTCGCCACTAGAGTCCCTTCTTAATAAACTAGCGCGCTTTACCATTAACGATTGCATCACTGCTTACCATCAGGAGGGATTGCGGTCATGCACTAGTTTATAATTTATATAAAAAATAAATAATAATATTTTAAAGTGAAATGTTTTCACAACAAAATTCACTCTCGACACAGTCGCACGTTTAATACTTAATCCCCGTTTCGGGGTCAATCTCGTTTAGCATCAATTTATGCGCCTGCGCCGCGCCGTGGGCCGGCCGACTCACGCGCACGCTAATTGATTCCAGATCGGAGGGGGCGGAGCCACGGAAAGGTCGCGAGTTCGATGCCAGATGACGTTGACGGAACTGTGAAAGCTGTTAGTGATAAAGATTTATTAACTGATTTGTTATTTCTGAGTCAAAGCTTTGTTTATATCGATTAGATTATTGTAAATATTATTTACCTAGAGGATACACTCATGTTATGTAGTCTATGCTGAACTTATCAAGATAAGAACATTTCACAGTTAAAAAAAAATCATTAAGTGAAAGGTCACTTACTGAAAGTTTTGGTTAGAAAACACATGTGGAGTTATCCCACCCAACAGAGCTCGCAACATCACACGTCCGCGTATCACACCGTCACGCTCGAATCCACCTTCCATTTATTACAACGGATCGTAATCTAAGATGGAGAGCGGGCGACTGATAAGAAACGCCGCGACGCGCGACGCCACATCGCGATAAGCGGGGTGTGTTGCCGGTAGGACGACGCGCGCTTCGGTGTGAGAGGGGGTCGGTAATTATAGGAGAGAATGTTATCACACCATCTGTGATTTAGTGACTAGATAATTTCGTATGAAAATAACTGTGTGTGTAAGTTATAGTGAATTTTGATCTTATTTTATTTTATTATTACATCATATAATATTATGGGTGCTGTTATAAACTAATTAAGTGACTGAAATTATGCTCAACGTGATAAGGTTTTGATTTTAATATGAGATAATGTAAATAAGTATTCATTAGAAAGAGTTTTTAAATGAATATTGAATGACACTATTCTCTTGTGGGATTACTTTAAATATGTATGATTTTTTTTAACACAGCGCACTATTAATCTAACGTAGGTCTGCACTACGAACGTAAGAACAGCAATAAAACTACATTTGCCAAATTATCATACTAATAAGGATATGAACTTAAGTAGTATTGTTATAAGCTCTGAAATAGACCACAACAAGGATTCGGTTACAAAATCCTTTTAAAAACATCTGCATTAAAAATATACTACGACATCACTACTGCCAAACGAAACTTTAGAAAACTTTACAACGAAAAATGTACCAACCGTCAAAAAATACAACAACAATACCAAAAGTTACATTCTACGTCGAAAAGGCGTCTAGCGAGCCGCGCGGGTGTGGGGAGGGGGTGCTTTATCGCCCAAAACGCGCCCGATCGCTGCGAGATTCGCCCGCGCGATATAGACCGATCCTTCGGCGCGATAAGGGCCCACTCCAGACATGCCTGTATCTTTTCAAAAAGGTTTTTGTCTCTAATCGCTTGCCAGAATCTAGTTTTAATGACTTTTTATAATAGGTTTACGTGGGAGAAATAAATATTAGGTTTTTTTTTTATTTTTCTTGAGATTAACAATGGAAATTATTTTTTTTTAAATTTTTTATTGAACAATTGAAATTTAAAATAAACAGTTTAAAAAGTCTTTGTAGATATCTAAACGTTAATATGTTGTAGGTATTAATTAACAGAGCTTTGTTTTAATTTTCCCGATCAAAATTCAGACTCAACAGCTTTCAATTGTGGCACTTTCGAAACTTAATCAATTATAGGCATGCATGTTTTTTAACTTAGCTATTCATAGCATAGCTCAAGCTTCCCAAACAGTTTAAATTTCGCACCCTCTAAGATCAAAATCAAGAATTAACTTCAAAATAATAGAGACAAAATCAAAATCGGTGAAAAAAGTGAAAAACAACTAATTTCGGAAGTCGGTGTCCTTGGTTTTGTATATTCGTTTTTGACACCGACTTCCGAAATTAGTTATTTTTCACTTTGTAGTGGTTTTTGGAAGTCGGTTGTTTTTTTGTAAAAAAGATTTTTTTTTATAATCGCGTCTAAACTGTGTCTGGAGTATCTTAATTTGACAGGATTAAACTATAATGTTATGTTCTATCCTTTTCTTAAAGAAATAAGAAAGAAAGAGATGCAATAACTTAAAATTAATTTAGTTTGTGAACAAGACAGTCGGCGCCATTTTAGTTATTCCAATTTGCATCATTTTCTATCATAAAAGCAGCACTAAACTGTTCAACTCACTCAGTACAAAACAAAACAGCGTATATTGTTTTTTTATCAGCGACGGTGCTATGGGGGCGGTATCGCAGTGATGCGCCATGCCAAGATAGCGTCTTGCCCCTATGCGACTAGAACTAACTGATTAGACCATCAAATATGTATGTGACAATCATGTAAGCTCAATATGGGGTGGTATTTTAATATATTAGTTACTAGCTTTCCGTCCGCGGCTTCGTCCGCGTGGAGTTCGGTTATATCGCGCTTTTTACAGCGCTATCTATCACCGAACTGGTATGAAACTAACAATATTTTTGTTTTTCCTCGGGAATATCAAATTTTTCTGGGATAAAAAGTACGTCCTTATTTAATCCGGACTTCTAACCTTACGTCTGCAAAATTTCAAAGCAATCGGTTCAGTAGTTACAGCGTGAAAGCGGAACAAACAAACAAACTCACTTTCCCATTTATAATATTGGAAATTTTATAAGAAAATGGCGTTATTATTATTTTTAAAAGCATATCGTTCACCTAGTAATACAGCGCATGTAAAAATAATGTTGTATGTATACAACGTTTTTTACCCTGAAACCTGAATATAGTTTCTTCAGAATAAGCAACTGAATCGATTCCAATATTTTTTACACCATGTTATATTTTTACCCAAATACCTACATTTAGAAATTGTTGCCGAGTGGTTACCGAGCGGTTACGATAGATGCTTTTGCGCGCCACTGCTGACGCCAGAGATCAACGCACCGCGCTCGCCCGCCCGAGCAGTGCTTTGACCATATTTTTGTTGGGACAACCAAGTAGAATAGCAAGCTCATACCTAATTTTCTGGTTTTCATTAAATCTTTCTGAAATGTTGTACATAGATTCTTTATTTAAAAATACTGGAGACGTGTTTCGGGTTTAGCATAAACAAAAAATAATGTTGCATATGGTACATACACCAAAATAACATTTTTATTTAATTTTTGTCTATCTGTCTGTTTGTTCCGGCTAATCTCTAAAATGGCTGGACCGATTTTGACGGGACATTTCTTGGCAGGTAGCTAACGCAATAAGGAGTAGGTAAGGCGCTTTTCAGCGCTTTTCATGCCAATATTCCCACCGCATCGAAACTTACTCGAATGAAACCGAGGTAAAAATTTGTAGTTGTGGGTGCGTCGCGTCGCCATTTTATTTATGCGATCAACGAACACAGTTTCGCATAAATATTGTCATTTTTACTGCATTTATGTCTTGAAGCATTGTATCCGGGTTACATTATTTAAAATCCAAAAATAAACCTTATTTCCTTCATTTAAAATTGAGTATCGCTTGGCTTTGTTTTGTTTTTAACGTCTTTTTCGCATGCAAATAACCATTTTATTGCCTAAATGAATAGATCGATTTTAATAACTTATATTTTTATTGACGATCAATAAGTGCCTATTTTCAGCCTAATTTGAATAATGACTTTTAATTTATAATACATATATTGCCTATAGTTAGACTTTCGCTATGATTTTATTAAATCTATACTAATATATAAAGCTGAGCTGTTTGTTTGTTTCAACGCGCTAATCTCAGGAACGACTGGTTCGATTTGAAAAATAATTTTTGCGTTGGATAGTCCATTAATCCAAGTAGGTTTTAGGCTATATAACATCACGCTGTGACCAATAGGAGGGGAGCATATTAAAAAAGCATATCGAAATTTACGCGTCCGAAATCGCGCGGCGCAGCTAGTATAATATAAATATCTCGATTAACTTAGGCCTCGAAGCAACACGAATATTAAAAAAAAAATATTTATACCCGATTCATTTGAAGTTACTCAAGCTGCCCTAAGAAATTCATCCCATCACTATTTGTCGATACACATTAAAACATCGAACTTAATTGAAACTATGAGTTTTCATAGATAATAATTATTATGTGTTTTCACATATTAAAATCAGGGTTCGCTTTTTTTTAAGAATGAAAATAATTTGACAAAAGGCAGGACAATGAAGATGGGGTGTAAATAATGAGGTATTCCTCAGAACACTGCTTTCAACAGCACTTTCGCGGACCGCACTGAAACAAAACGTCGTCCGTGCAGTATAGTGCCTGTTTTTCATTACCCGAAGAGCACCTAACGTAAATATTTTTTTTTGTGTGTATATTTTTTTGGTTGGTTTCTATTTCACATTCATGCTGCATGAACACCTTTTTCAAAAAACTACGCAAAAATAAGGTAAGTAGGCCATAACATCGACTGCCGGCGAAGTTACCACCCACCAGACCAAGTCTTGCAGCCAAGCGATTCGTCGTATTCCGGCATCATGTCTAGTGCAAATGGTTCCCGTACGGAGGACGGGTCTGAGCAGTTGTGTTGCGATCTGAGCCGGGTAGGATGCGACACGTGTTGTTGTACCGAGTTTGGTCGTGGAAGTCTCCAGATCAATCTCCCTCCGGCGCTCATTGCATCACCTCGCTCAACTGCCGTCTTCTTTCCTATTCACTCAGTTTTTTTTGGATGAATAGGCTATAAACTAGTGCGCTTTACCATCAACGATTGCATCACTGCTTACTATGAGGCAGGATTGCGGTCAAGCAATAGTTTGTATTAGTTAAAAGTTAGAAACTTAACAATACTTTAATTACCACAGTACACTTTCGCAATCCGGCGTCGTATCGCTATCGCTCCGTTATCGGATCGCTCCCGGAAACGTCGCCGTCCTTATCGTTAGCCAACCATTACGCTTATGTTAAATGGGGGTGTGTGTTTATAGTGCTACAACAATGCCTTGCTTCTGTTTGAAGTTGTAAAATATGACCCGTGAATAACAATGAAAGGTTACCTATTAATATGATGATAGAATATTATGATGAAAGTACACATCATCATCATCATCATCAATTCAGCCAGACCTTCACTGCTGGACATAAGCCTTCCCCAAGGACCTCCACGACAACCGGTCCTGCGCCTCCCGCATCTATTTATTTCCCACGACTTTCACCAGGTCATCAGTCCAGCTTTTCGGGGGCTTACCCACGCTGTGTCTTTCAGTGCGTGGTGGTCACTCGAGAACCCGTCGGTCCCATCGGGCATCGGTCCTACGGGCAATGTGTGGAACAGAAACTAAAAAGATCCACTGAGCTTTTTAGCTTTTTTTTAATGTACACGTATAGTAGAAAAAATCAGCTGGCCTGATGTGCTAGAGCAAGAGTAGTGGAATGGAAGTGCATAAGAAACAGAACATGTATTTTTCTGTTGACGAGATACAAAATTATTAAAAATTACATTAACTTGTTTTGAGTTTTTTGGATCTAGCACATGCTGGGTTCCTCACAGCGTTTTCCATCACCGTTTTCAGAGTAGTGATGATAAAATTGCAGGAGACACTTTTTTGAGAAACGCCCATAGAGTAGCATTCATTCAATTGGTTTTGATTGGGATTCAGTTTTGTGGAACAAACTTTTAATGATGGGCCAATTTAGGGATTTAGATAATTAACAAAACCAGCCGAAAGTGTGTTTTTTGATAATATTATGAACCATCACTGACTAGACTACTCCTTAGGTTCACCAAAATGTATGTGTCGTGTGTATGTAGTGAAGCTGGCAGCATCTTTGGCTTGGTGAGTCTCTGAATCCTGCCCTGCAGATGACAATACATGCGATCGTGATAGTAATCCTTTTGTTTAATGCTATAAACAAGTGCTTGGGTGCGATCCCACCTGATGGTAAGCAGTAAAGCAATCGTTGATGGTAAAGCCCGCTAGTTTATTAAGAGCCTATACACTCTAGCCTTGAAGACAGTTAAATTGTAATCGTATCGAATCGTAGCGATATCAACAACTTATCTAAGCTAATAGTACTTTGATGGCGGGATTAAGTCATGTAATTCCCGTGCACACTCTCCAAAATGCATCCCATAGAATACCGAAAGACTGGTGAATCTAAGCCTCAGCTCCCTTATTTTTTTGTTTTGTCGCTGGCAGCACAGCGACGCTGGAAAGCGATTTTGTCGTATCTGGAAAAAAGGCGATTTTGTTTTATTGCATAATTGAATTCAGATAAAACTTAGAAAAATTCAATGTCGTATCATAAAAAAGAAGCATCGTAGGAATACGTTGATCAGACCGTCCGACGCAGTATTTTTTTTTTCTGAATTCAATTATGCAATAAAACAGTAAGTATTGCCTTTTTTCGAGATACGACAAAATCGCTTTCCAGCGTCGATATTTAACTTAATGAATATCTGATTGTTTAGTCATCGCATGGCTGTTTTATCAACTCAAGTAAACCTAAAACACATACGTACATAAATTGTATCTTTAACCATCTCCAGAACCAAAAATACAATAACAAAACCCTTTCCACCAACCATACTCTGTTCAATTTTCAAACATCGCCATTTCTCTCAAAAACAACAGACGAACGACTATAATACAAGGCTCACAAAACGTGGGCGCGCTCACGTTCTTCGGTGCGACAATAAAATCGCATGCAATCTTCCCGAGGCGTTAACAAGGGGGCAAGACAAGCGAGTCGTCGTCTTGTCGCGATCGCATCGGGCCAATTTGTACGCATGTCCACGGCTACGATTTATTGGGCACGCGAGGAACGCTCATTGCTAGATAGGCCACTCATAGGTGGCCCTGTCTGGGTATAAGGGATTAGGTTGCCTGGCCCAGTGTTGCTGTGTTGCTGTTTTAGTTGCAATGCAACAGGTTCATCTGAAATTTCATTTGTTTGTGTACAAAATTTTAAGCAATGTTGATGGTGTGGTTAAAGGCTTGTTGTTTTATTTAGTAAGTTATCTTAAAGACATCAGCAACATCAACCTTTTTATCGTCCCACTACTGGGCACAGGTCTCCTCTTATATAGAGAACGATAAGAAGACGAAGAAGGAGAAGGATAAGCTTATTGTAGTATGGTAAAGTAAAACAGACGATGCAAAAAAAAAAACAAAGCTCTATGGCTCAAAAATCAAAACCCCAAAATCATCTTGTCTATTCCGAGACCCAATAATCACGAGCCGATTAACACAAACGCTAACCTACCCTCAAACAAAAACTCGCAAACGATTTCTCTAAAACAACGACCATTCCCGCCAATTAAATCGGTTGGGTTTACAAGCGCAACACTCACGTTGAGAGTGAAATATAAACGTAAAGGTGCGCGTGAGTCGATAGATCGGCACACGGCGCGCCTATCGGGCGCTGCGATCGCGCCGTAATATCATTATTGTACCCCCCACCCTGGGTGTAGGACTATCGAGGACATTCCAGACTGTGGAATAGAAATGGATTAAAAAAAAAGAAGTATGGATAGGATTTAAAAAAAATTGAAGGCTTGTCTTTGTCATCTCTTCAGTAATTTCACGGTTATATTATCTGTGCAGCTGCAAACCAAAAGCAACTTTACTTTGACCAGGTTAAGATTCAAAATCAGAGGTAGATTGTATTGAAATGTTCGTGTCAAATGGGTATGCCAACTATGTAGGTCGTTGCTTATTCATTTAGTTAAAACAGCTAAAACTAAAATTAGCATGTTGACACTCGGTGTACTTATCATTTAGACTTGATTAGGTTGAAAGGAACAAACATTTTCAGCAGCCTTTAGTTTACCGGAATTCCTTTAATTTTCAAGAATTTTATGTAAGTATAAAAACTTTACCATAACTTTTTCATTCACTTCTGACTTTTTAAATGTCAAAATTACATATTTTGACATTTAAAAAGTCTTGATTCTCGTTTGAATAAATAATATAAAAAAGTTTCAATAAATGACTTTTAATTTTGATTTTTTGGGTAGAATTTGTTTAAAAAACTATACTAAAATGAAAAATACTTTGAATTTTTATGAATTTTCAAAATTTCTTCAAACCTAACAGCTTCAGAAGGTAACTTTATAAAAATTCAAATACGTATTTTTTATTTTTGTACAGTTTTCATAATCCAGAGACATGAAGCCTCCAAAATCACAGTAAACCTTGAGAAGGCAGAATTGGGATAATCAAATTTATCTTAAAAACTCACTCAAAAACATCTTCATAGCTTATTACCATATATTTGAGGTTAAACCTCAATTTAAACCAAGATAATGAAATCAGTAATACTTAATCATTAATGTTCTAGACATAATTATATTTTAAAAGTGGTAAAGGCATTAATAGTATGTAAATATACTACGATAGGTTAAGGCCGAAATTGTATGAATCATCATCATCAACCTTTTTTATCGTCCCACTGCTGGGCAGAGGCCTCCTCTCATACAGAGAAGGATTAAATGTAATCACCACGCTTGCTCAATGCGGGGCGATTTCAGACTTAAAATCCAGGTTTCTTCAAGATGTTTTCCTTCACCTTGTAGTCAATCATTGGTGTCCAAGATATACCTACTTAGAAAGTAAATATATAACTTTTGAAAAGTTACATTGGTACTTGCCTGACCTGGAATCAAACCCGCACACTCATACTTGAGAGGCTGGTGTTTTAATCACTAAGCCACCACGACTTCACTGAAAAAATCATATCGATACAATTTATAACATTTATTTATAACCTTCTATAACTGAATAAGACGGGCTGTCAGGTAGTTCATTATTAGGGATGTATCCAAGGTATGAAAATTAAAAACAAAATAATTTGTCCGTCTTATAGATAATAAAAAAAATTAAGACCCGTATTTCTTATTTTGTCCAAATTACCAAAAACTACTGAGATATAGCGAATTAAAGTTACGGAGTGGGGGCTAATTACGTCACGCGGTGGTATATTTTGTACCACGGCGTGACGTCATGCGACATTTCAAATCAATATATCTTCCTAAGTATTTGAATGAAAGAAAAAATAAAAAATGAACACGTATTTTTTATATTTTATCCATACTATACTAATATTATAAATGCGAAAGTAACTCTGTCTGTCTGTCTGTCTGTTACGCTTTCCCGCCTAAACCTCTCAACCGATTTTGATGAAATTTGGCATAGACAATCTTTAGGCCTTGAGAAAGAACATAGGCTACCTTTTATCCCGGAAAATTTTGATGTTCCCGAGGGAAATCTAAAAATCGCGATACAACCTATTATTGCCAACCCAATTATTGCCGCCGCTATCCTGGTTCACCAACTAAATTTAATTTCAGAGCATATTATTCTTACTATTTCATTAATAAAACGGAAGATAAATATTAGTTTATATAAACCGATTCAGTAAACGATTCTGAACAACTATTTTCAGGAAGTGCGTTAATTAATTCACATGTTGTATAATATCTTCTTTACAAGACAAAAAGCTTCTTGACTTCATAGGCCCGTCATTCTTCATTAGTCGATTTTGAAAAAGGAATATTGATAATTTAATACCAATCATATAGTTAACTCAAGAAAAATGATAAAATCACTTTTATCACACTGAGTAAGGGCGGGTTGTTTCACGTTCACTTAACGCATGCGTAAAAGTTAAAAATGGTGCTAACCATCGTCAAGTCAAAAAATGAGTTGTTTCACAATACGTAAACGTTAACGCACGCAAAAAAAGATACGATTACGATAACTGACGGGTTGTTTCACGTTCACTTAACGCATGCGTAAAAGTTAAAAATGGTGCTAACCATCGTCAAGTCAAAAAATGAGTTGTTTCACAATACGTAAACGTCAACGCACGCAAAAAAATACGATTACTTTAACCGATGCTCTGAGCACTGGTTAACGTAACTTATGTCAAGTTGTGTTTAGTCCGCCGTGGTGTCAATTAGTGAAAACAACATAAACTCCCTTTTGTATTCGCGAGTTTGGTCTCTAATTGACGATAGTAGGTAGTTCATCTGATGATGATACAAGTACCGTAAAAAGAAAAAGAAAGGTGTTTAGCAGCCCAAGTTCTGTTTTTTTTTATATTACTGTTGTTGTCTGTTTCTTTACAGAACAACACATCTTTATATTTTTCAAGCGAAGATTGAAAGCGATCTTTCTCATTTTTTGTGAAGTTAGTGAAATGAAATGAAATCGTTTATTAAGCAAGTAGGATCACTAATCACTTTTACACGTCATGTTTTATTATTTTTCCGTTCTCTAAAAAAAAATATGTTTACATTATAGATTATACGTGTTTTTTTAGATTGCAATGTTTAACATATACCTACTTATTAAGGCCTTAAACATAGTAACTATGTTTAAGTGTATGTAGTAGTACGAGTGAGTGTAGTAATTTACTTACTTTGGTGTGTATGGTGGGGGTTATATAAATAATAAATAAATATATACGGACAAATCACACAGATTGAGCTAGTCCCAAAGTAAGATTGAGACTTGTGTTATGGGATACTAACTCAACGATACTATATTTATAATAGATACATATATAGACAAACATCCAAGGCCCAGGCTAATCAGGAAATGATCGTTTTCCATCATGACCTGGCCGGGGTTCGAACCCGGGGCCTCCACGTCGCAAGCAGGCGTGTTGACCGCTGCGCCACGGAGGACGACAATGTTTATGTTTGGTTACTATGTATTATACCTTAGCCGGCTATTAATATTGTAACATATAATTGTTTTTTGTCCCAAATATATAAAATAAAAATAAAATGTATCCATTTTTCGTCAAAGTATAACTTTTCTATAGGTACACAGTTTTCTAGTATAAACGGACTTAATTTATAAAATGGCACGAAGTTATTTCCCACAACAATAAACAATAATACCAAGAAAGTTAGATAAACTACAGCACATGACAGTCGCCTAGATAAAATTTGCTGGGGCGATGATGTGGCCGGGTACATCGTTGCAAGTGCAACGCAATGTATTCGTGCGCAGACGATGTAGCATCGGGGCGCTGTCGGTAAAGTGGCGCGCTTCAAAGGACTTCTCGCGACAATATTCTCTGGAGTAGTCACACCTACGTCACTTCAGTGTCGTCCATACTTTGAAGTAGGACTGACGTTCTTTTTGCATATTTTTTACATTGTGTTTGTTTTATTTGTTGTGTAAACATGTAATAAATACTTAATAATTTATTGACATAGAATGCAAAGCCACTGCTTCCTCCATCGTCTCGGCCGCACAACTAAACAACGAATATTCGCCGTAGGCCGATTTCTGAATCTTCGCCCGCCAATGAGAAGAACATCGTGTGACAAGGACAACAGATATTTTGCGCGCCAACGCGACACGAATCTTCGCCTGCTAATGTAGCCCCGGCATTTAACGAACGTTAAACATCATCAAAGTTACGTTAACGGACGTAACTTTTTGACGTACGTATGTTACGATAACCAACCGTTTGAAACAACCCGCCCTAAGAGCGTGAAGTAAGGGCTAAGTTAGAGAAATATATTGCTACAGTGTTAGAAACCGACGGTTTGATACAACGCATATAAATACGCTGGTACAAGTACACGGAAATATTATAATTATGGAAAATGTCGGAAGGCTTGAACAGGAACTGGAGAGAAACAAATTGTAAGGTCATGAAGTTTAAAAAATTTTAGTTGCTTAGATTTTTTTTTTTTTAATCTTTGCCCCACGCTAGGAATTTCTCCGGTGCAGTTACAAACATATAAACTCACATACACAAACAACCAGACTCAGAACAATTACTTGTAGGGTCATACAAATATTTGTCCCGTGCGGGAATCGAACCTGCGACACGCACGACAATCAAACATTTAACCACCACGCCAACCGTGCTGTCAACAAGGATATCTGATTAAGTTGTAACGAACTGTAGATATAGATGTAAGTAAAAAAAAAAATCTATTGAACTCCGCAGAAGGAACGTGATTTCTGCGGAGTTCAATAGATTAATTTGGTATTCTACTACTGTCATAAAAGTGAATGTTTGAATGTATGTTTTTACTTTTTTACCCAAAACCTGCTAAATAGATTAGGATTAAATTAGGCACACAGAGAGTTTATCCCTAGGATTACCATATAGGGAAGTTTTTAACCGGATATTCCAACGGAATCGGAACTTATTCGGGTGAGACATTTAATGAAAAATGGCAAAACGCACAAGTGACTACGCTAAGAAAAAAATTCTTCCCCGGAAAAGTATAATGATAGACAACATTTTCTAAAAACCATAAATAAAACAATGGGTCTCCATCGGGGGAGGGCTTTATCCATGATGATGATGATGAACTTTAAAGCCAGATCATCATCGACATCCACTGCTGGACATAGGCCTCCCCCGATGGAGACCCTTTCATCCAGCGGTTTCCCGCGACCTTCATGAGGTCGGACAGTCACTGAACATTATTATAATGAACAAGTTACTTGACTACACCATGAAAAAGTCCACTTACTTAAATGCCACTTTATAACCACGATACATCTTAAAGTCATCTTAAAACCGCAAAATAAGAACACTAAAGCGGACCAGTAAAACTGCTTCATAAGTTTTACAACCGACTGGACCAAAAGATATAGGTTTAAAATGTAAATGAGACGTGTCGAAAAAGTAACAGATTATCTCACTATTAGGTATAAATTAAGGGACGAAGAGTGAGGTATGCGGTACAATTATATTGTCACGAATGTGGCGATTGTGGTCGCACCTGCGAGTGCAATCGGGTCTGCCATCGGCGCCCGCGCACGCTATATTGACGGGAGGGGGACTTTTTTCTTTTGGGAATTATTGGGTATTTAAATTTCGTAATAAAGCCATTTTGGCGTAATTGAACGGGTATTTGGCAATGATTTTGAATGTTTATTGATAATTAAGGACATTTGCAAATTAATTTGTTGTTTTCCGGTTACGACCGAGTACTTCTTAAGAGCACGCCCTTCGCGCGTTTTTGACAGCCTCCGTGGCGTAGCGGTCTCGAACGCAGCCACTGCGCAATGAGGCGCGGGTTCCATCCCCGCGCAGTGCTAACATTTGTATGCATCAATATGAATATTTGCACTAGTCTGGTCTTGCCTCGGAACCGAACCGGACCCCAGACTCCAAAGCTCAAAAAGCTTCGGATGCGACTGGGATTAACGCTGAGATAATGATCATGATGACCTCTGAAGAGCACGTACGGTTTAAAAAAAATTATGTCTTTCTCCAATCCTTATCAATCATTTACTTTGAGAATAATGCTGACATTGTCCAAGTAAACTTCAAAACTATCGACAAAACAAGACTACATCACTAACAACAAACAAAATCAAAGCAGAAAAGAACTAAATTACCGACTCGTTCCCATCACTAGCGAAACCATCGACAAAGCGGCCCGTAATCGATACTGCAACGGACTCACCATATTTTATTGTATGCCAATTAAAATTATTCCCTTCCTTATGCTTTGTGGGAAGTTGGTCGGTGAAACTGGCTGAGTCTATTTGAAATATGGCGTCCACACCATGATGTATAGATGGAAAAATAATTGAAACCGTCCGTTTAGACGCTTCTAGTAGTTTGTCAATTGTGGAAACAACTTTGTTAATAAATATTTAGTGAACTCTTTGCTGTGAATGGTGGCCTAGTGGTTAAAACACCAGCCTCTCAAGTATGAGTGCGTGGGTTCGATTCCAGGTCAGGCAAGTACCAATGTAACTTTTCTAAAGTTATATGTACTTTCTAAGTATATCTTGGACACCAATGACTGAAGGTGAAGGAAAACATCTTGAGGAAACCTGGACTATGTAAGTCTGAAATCGCCAACCCACATTGAGCAAGCGTGGTGATTACGCTCAATCCTTCTCTGTATGAGAGGAGACCTGTGCCCAGCAGTGGGACGATAAAAAGGTTGATGATGATGATGAGTTACCTCCATTGATTGCATAGTTATTATGACTTCTTGCTATACTTGTTCTTCTTCAGCCTACAGAGGTCCACTGCTATACCTACAAAGGTTAGGCCTTTCAGCAGTGGACCTATATACTTTCCACGATGACCGGTCTTGTGCTGCCCGCATCCATCAGCTTCCCGCGACCTTCACCAGGTCATCGATCCACTTTGCTGGGGGAGTCGCTCAAATTAAGTGGCAGTAGGCGGGGCACATTGCTCGTAGAACCGATGGCCGATGGGACAATAAGATTCGCGCACACAGCGTAGGGAGACCCCCAACAAGGTGGACTTGATATACATTGGTCTGTAAATACCAAATAACTGCTTGTTCTGCAGTTTATTGACAATACTAGCTTTCCGCCCGCGGCTTCGCCCGCGTGGAGTTCGGTTATATCACGCTTTTTAAATTTCCCTCGGGCACATCATTTTTTTTTCAGGATTAAAGGTAGCCTATGTCCTATCTCAGGGTCTAAAGATTTCTGTACCAAATTTCATCAAAATCGGTTGAGAGGTTTAAGCGGGAAAGCGTAACAGACAGACAGAGTTACTTTCGCATTTATAATATTAGTATGGATTTACACAATGTGTAACAGAACCTATTGTTATTTTTAAGCACTATAGACAACAGTTGGTATAAAATCAGTAGTTGCAACTCAAAATAAAATACTCTAAGAATTTATACTATTTTTTACTATACTTATTCTAGATAAAGTTAAAATTATAACACATTATACAATAGTCCTTGACTTTTGTCCTGTAAATAACAATTAAAAACTATTTTCATCTAGATTTTAATCTATGCGTCGTTCTCAGATAGACTTTTTTCTTTTTAAAAACTTGTTTTACTTAGTAATAATATATATTTACATAGGATTTGATACCTACTTCTAAGTTTACAGTTGCCACATTTAATCTGCTAAGTAAGTCATCTCTTAACCCAAAATCAAAGGTCATTTATTCAATTAAGGCTGAGAATCAACACTTTTTATACGTCATCATTACATAAGACAGTCCCCAAAACGCCCGCCCTTTGCCAACTGCCATGCCAGGACTTCTTCTTCTTCAGCCTATAGATGTCCACTGCTGGACAAAGGCCTCCCTCAAGGCTTTCCACGCTGGCCGGTCTTGTGCTGCCCGCATCCATTGGCTTCCCGGACTTACATAATATTAATTTTATACATATTTGAATTGTTTCTTTATTTCCCTTTTTTAAACATTGTGTTCACACATAATGGATCTGGCTGTTTGTGTGTCAGAGTTTAAAATGTGTAAACGCACCCACGATACAGGAGTAACTCCTGTGTGTCCTTGTATCTACTTTCTTGCTCGTTCTTCTCCATACTGAGAGAACTACATTTTACAATGGGCAACTAGCATCAACTTTCTAAATAACTACCGACTATGAGCCGACATCTACCAACCCTTCCTGGGCCCGCGTGGTGTATTACGGCCCACTCCCTATCACATATAGGTAGTCTGTGTCTCAGCTCAGAGATTGGATCGTTATAGGCATATTTGTATGTATGTATGTATAGTTTTATCAGTGGCAACGGAAACAGTACCTCAAAAAGGAATGAATGCTGCCACAGAAGCGTAATACATATTAAAAGATGGCATAATAATTCACATGATATGTGTAGTTTTTGCCACCTGTTCGCCGCGCCGGTGCTTCAAAACGCTATGAATCATTTAAAAAAGTTTGCTCACACGCATCTGGTTCCGTTACCGATCACCGATCGCATCGATTTGCAGAATTGGTCAGTCTTTGCACGTGTGAAGTCACCTTTTCCAACGCCACCTTTCCTGACACCTAAAGAATATAACCCCCAACCTGGTTCAAAGCAAAACGAACCCTACGCTAACAGGAATCGAGTACAAAATCAGTTGCTCTGTTTACACAAAAACCTTCCAGCGTTGATGCATTCGATTCTAATTCAAATGACTTGCATTGAGGTTCGTTATTCGTTTAAACTCTTTTCCGTCCCGGCAGTCAATATTGCACCCTAATTTAAACATCCAAGGTTCAAAATTCAGTGAAGATTACATGGCTCTTACGGTGCCCTGGTTATATAAAGGGTGTGTTGGCGCGAAAGCAGGCTGCGTACGCGCAGATAGCCATTGCCAAGCGGCTAGACGGTGTACAGACGGTGCGTGTCATCGGAATGCGGTATCTTTCACTCTTGCATGTACCAGGAGCGAATATTTACGAGGAGTTGTGTCATAATCTGGGGGAATATTTGTCAGATTTATAAGAAGTGAGTGCTGACAGGAGACGGGAATTAAATGAATGTCCATTGCTTTTAAATTCAAAATTGTACCACAGTGACATGATTATGAATGACTCTACTCCAGGGAAAATTTCCGCATTTTTAAAAACGTTTCGGTTGTGGACCGATCTGTCAATGAGACCTCTACATTACGTCAATTTTAGACAATTACAATAGAACCTCGATAAGATAAAATCCAAGGGAAACACAAAATATTTTAAGTTATAGAGGTTTTAAGTTATCATATCAGATAAGTTAGTATTGGTAAGAATTAGGTATTTTCATATGTATGTATGTACCCTTGTTCCTATTTTTACATTATTAACATTGTTCTAAATTAGGAAATGCGGCAATTTTTCGTCTTTTACGTTGAAGACTCTCCTGATTTTTGTTTCTTCAAGATTTCAGCTTCTTTTTCAATGATGATTGATAATGTACTTATCCCAAACTGAGCCGCAATTTCTATCCTTTTCAATCCATTTTTCACTGCTTCTATGGCTTTTAATTTATCGGCGTCTGTGAGTGTTGTTGGCCACCGCTTTTCCTCAGCTGCTTTTCTTTTAATGATAAATAGTTAAACATAAGACTGGCTAACGAGTAGCGGTTGCCTAGTGGTATTGGCAAGTTGTAGGTTGTAGGTTTGAACCCCATCAGGCGCTTTACTTTGAGTCACCACTGCTTTCAAAACGGTGAAGGAAAACATCGCGAAGAAACCAGCATGTTCTAGCGCCAAAAAAAGTATCTAAGACATGTGACATCTACCAACCCGCACTGTATCAGCGTGGTAGATTAAGGTGCACGCCCTCTCGCCGTGAGGATGCCTGAGTCCCCAGAGTGGTAATATTATTCGCTGGTTATGATAAATATGGCTGACTCAAGTGTCAGTTGTGACTGTGAGTCAACAATGTGAATCAGCGATGTATTGATAGTGATGGCCAGACGGAGTGACAACAAAGATATCGATGATGTTAACGTTGCATAGTTACCATATGCATGTGTGCAGCCAGGGTAATAAAATACGCAAGGTGACACTACATATTTCATACCTCTTTTTCTTATGGTTCAGTCAATAGACGTTCAGTGCTGGCCAAAGGCCTCTCTAAGCTGGCTGGGGATCGCAGTAATTTGATATTTCACAAAAGAAGTGCTGCTTCCTGGTGAGATATTTCATACAATTTTCAACATTCGTGCTATTTACAGCAGACACTTTTTTTGTTTGGGATGGGATATCATCAAATGACCTCTCCCGCTCTGGGCGGAGCGGAAGGGCGTGTCAGACTTTTACTGACTAAAACCCAGCCGTGTTCCTTCACTTTTCTGTGCGCCAGGGCTTCTTTTTTAACCAACCCGCAACCTTGACCCAGGAGGCATCGGTCCTTGTGGACCCTGGCACGATGTGCTGACATCTCTTTGAGGCGCGCGTGAAACACAAGGCGCCGTGGACCCGGACCTGGTCCTTACCGGGCGACGGGCTGCCCATTCCTCTAAGCTCGCAAGTCTTTGCCTACGGTGGCCGGGAGGTCGATATTGTCTCCCGACCAGGGCGGCAACTAGAGGCGTTAGGGCGCTAGGATTCCCGCTCCATCACGTGCTCCGCCTCCTCGATTGCCAGCATCACTGCTTAGCAAAAGGAGGTGACGGCCTGCCATGCACTCTCGCTCCGGACCATGGCCTGGACCAGGGTCGGACGCGTCACGCGAGAGATCGCCGCCGATCGCCGCTACGAGAACGAACGAACGAAGAACGGACTCTCATATTGTCCTCTCCGGAAAATTCTGTTCAGAGAGGTTCTCATTTTATATTTAACATTTTTTTTTGTTCTCGGTAAAAGAACAAAAAAAAAATGTATTCGTTTACCTTGTCCGACTTTAAGACGACCCTACAAAAAGCTTTTTTACAAAAAAGCAACCGACTTCCAAAAACCACTACAAAGTGAAAAATAACTAATTTCGGAAGTCGGTGTCTTTGGTTTTGTATATTCGTTTTTGACACCGACTTCCGAAATTAGTTATTTTTCACTTTGTAGTGGTTTTTGGAAGTCGGTTGTTTTTTTGTAAAAAAGTTTTTATTTTACACTTTTTAGTTGTTAAAAGTACTATGTATTCAGTTGCATCCGGTCAGACTGGAAGCTGACGCATATATAGTTGGGAAACGACATATTTTGTTTACTTTAATTTTTACCCGTAAGTATTCCCTCAACTGCCTATGGTCTTCATCATCAAATTTACTGCAGACCATTATTTTAACCCAATGGGTGCAAAGCTCTCATCAATATAAATGAATGAAGTCCAACCACAAAGTAGCTACTGTAAATCGTTGAGGAGTTCCCGGAACTGGCCTTTGTCTTCATCATCAGAGTTCTTATGACAGTCACAACCCATCTAGGAGTAAAATTCTTATCAATACAAATTAATCGAGCCCAAACACAAGGTAGCTGCTGTGAATTGTTGAGGAGTTCCTTCGACTGTCTCCCGGCTCCATCATCAGATCTACTCCAGACCTTTATTAAATTGTAGTGCTTTGTAATACTTAATGAAAATGCTAAGAAATGCACTAGTCGCCCTGATATTTATCATGGGACCACCTTGGGAACGTATTCTTTCCAACAGAAAAAGAATTATCAAAATCGGTTCATAAACGACGAAGTTATGCGTGAACAAACATAAAAAAAAGCATAAATATACGGTCGAATTGAGTAACCTCCTCCTTTTTGAAGTCGGTTAAAAACACAACCTTAATTTGAAATGCAAATTTTTACCTTATTGTTTACGTTAAACACCATATACGAACAACGCCATTACTGACGTCACGCAAGTCCTGTATCGCAAAAGCAGAGTATACGGTGCAACTAGCATGCATACCTACAACTTCCCGACATCATCCGTCGGGCAGTTGCCCGCCAGACACAACACATCTGGTCGCAGGATTCTCCCTTTTATGAAGGATGAGTGAACTTTACACCCTTTACTGTGGTAAAGGGTGTAAAGTTCACTGGATGAAGAGGATGAGTCCTCTTCATCAATCCTCAACATCTATGCTACTATATTTTTCGCACTAATCTCACTTAAAATATGAAAAGCCAGTCCTTACAGAAAACAGTCAAAATCTATAAGTTTCTATCTCAATTTCCCAATCCCTTTATCCTACAAGATTTCTCACAACATCCAAATATAAAATAACTATCCGCGCCCGCGGTTTCACCCGTTAAAGTTTCGATCCCGTTGGAAAAACCTATCCTACATGTTAAGAGGGAACTCCAGTGTTGCTTTTTCTATACAAACGTATTCCGCTGTTTTCTTCGTGGATAATGCTTTTAAATCAATTATTTTTTCTACAATTTTATATCGTGATTATACGTACCCCTATCATTTAATTTTTTCCGAAACTTAATTAATAAAAGAAATACGGTACTTCAAAATCGTGACAAATAACCTATTTTTACCTTGATGTTCGGATGACTATTAGACAAATGTGATAAGTATTTGACAAAAAAGAAAATAACAGAAGCATAGGTATACTTTTCCTCTAAAGGAGATGTTTCATTTTGGGCCCCCACTATGTACGCTATATAGATAAAAAGGAAAAAAATAAAAGATTTTCATAAAAATACTACTAAATTAATTTGAATAAAAATACAAGTATATAATAATTCATTATTTGAAACGTTTTTAGTGGGATAATAACCGCGTAGAGTTCGGTTATGTCGCGTTTTTTAGATTTCCCTCGGGAAAATCAAATTTTTCCGGGACAAAAAGTAGCCTATGTTCTTTCTCAGGGTCTAAAGATTGTCTGTGCCAAATTTCATCAAAATCGGTTGAGAGGTTCAAGCGGGAAAGCGTAACAGACAGACAGACAGAGTTACTTTTGCATTTATAATATTAGTATGGATGAACTAGCGCTTGACCGCAATCCCGCCTGGGAGGAAGAGGCGAAACGCTTCGTCCGGATCGTAGTGGTGTTCACAACGTAAGGGTAAACTCATCGTTTGACGGGTCGTCCGATGGTGGAACGGAGATGGGGAATTAAATTATGCAATTCCCTCGCACGCTCCCCAAAATGCATCCTTTAGAACACCGAAAGGCTTGCTTGTTATAAACCCAATGCAAAATTTCATCCAAACCTGTACAGTAGTTTTTGCGTGAAAGAGTAACAAAACAACACAACATTGGCTACCGGCAGAAGTTACCACCCACCAGACAAAGTCTTGTCGCCAAGCGATTCGTCGTGAAGCGGCCGGCATGATGTCTGGTGAAGCCGTGCGGAGGACTCAGTCTGAGCAATTGGTTGCGACGTGTGCCGGGTACGATGCGTCAAATGTTGTTGTGTCGAGAGTTTGGTCGTGGAGGGTCTCCACATCAATCTCTCTGGCGCAGCATCGTTGGTCGTGTTGTTGGGTTACTAAGTTTTTAATTGAATAAGCTTAATAAACTAGCACGCTTTACCATCAACGATTGCATCACTGCTTACCATCTGGCGGGATCGCGGTCAAGCACTATTTTTTTTTTTATAAATGATAAAGTAGCGCTTGACCGTAATCCCACCTGATGGTAAGCAGTGGCGCAATCGTTGATGGAAACGCGCACTAGTTTATTAAAAGCCGATCACTCTAGCCTTGAAGACACTCAAATTGTGGTCCGAAGGAAACACCACCGCTGGCAAATTTTTCCTATCCCTTGATATACGCGGTATAAAGGAGGAGGCGAAACGCTTCGCCGGATCGTAGTGGTGTTAACAACGTAAGGGTGGAAATTCGCCGTACGAGTTTATAATTAAAAAAAAAAAACATTCATTCAAACTTTCATGTTTATAATATTATGTAGTAAGAATAAATACAACCACATGCAAGCTTGGGGTGACTAGGGATGTGACTTGGGGTGGATGGGTCAGATATTTCAATTCTCAGTCGGATATTGGCGGGTGTCGTGACAACGCATACATCTGCGATCGTCCCGGCCTTATCGTAATATTAAAATCTTGTGTGCTATGTAAGTTATGACGGGTAGCCTTTATGTACGGATATATGTGGCTCGCAAGTAAGTATATTGTGCTTTTTGTTGGTCGTCTAGCCGAGTGGCATTTAAATTTTAGCGGTCTAATATTAGGATCTCATTGTAGGTAGTACTAAAAATAAATGATAATTCTTATTTTTATCCATACTAATATCCATACTAATATTATAAATGCGAAAGTAACTCTGTCTGTCTGTCTGTCGGTCTGTCTGTCGGTCTGTCTGTCTGTCTGTTACGCTTTCCCGCTTAAACCTCTCAACCGATTTTGATGAAATTTGGCACAGACAATCTTTAGACCCTGAGAAAGACCATAGGCTACCTTTTATCCCGGAAAAATTTGATATTCCCGAGGGAAATCTAAAAAGCGCGATATAACCGAACTCCATGCGGGCGATGCCGCGGGCGGAAAGCTAGTTCTAAATAAATTAAAATTCTCTTATGGGATAAAAATGTTTTGTTTATTTTTTTGATTTTTTAGGTGGTGCATGTGTTGCATAATTTATGATTTATCAATCAATACATAGTATAAAACAAACCTCCGTGGCGTAGCGGTAGCGGACGCGGCCGCTGCGCAAGGTGGCGCGGGTTCGATCCCCGCACAGTGCAAGTATTTGTATACATGAATATGAATATTTGTACTGGTCTGGTCGTGCCTCGGAAAGCACGTTAAGCCGTTGGTCCCGGTTGCCCTACGAACATCTAGTGGCAGTCGTTACGGGTTGTTGGAGCCCTCAAAAGTCCTACAATTTGTCTAACTGCAATGCTTCGATGTCGCCTTCGGGTTGTGGAGGTCAGACGGCAGTCGCTTCATAGAAAATGTCGAAGTTTAGCCATATCAGCAGTTGGACTGGTAAGACGAACCCCAGACTCCAAAGCTGAAAAGGCTTCGGATGCGACTGGGATTAACGCTGGGATGATGATGACATAGTATAAAACAAAGTCGCTTTCGCTGTATGTCCGTATGTATGCTTAGATCTTTAAAACTACGCAACGGATTTTGACACGGTTTTTTTTAATAGATAGAGTGATTCTTAAGGAAGGTTTAGACTACCTTTTATCCCGAAAAAAATTGATATTCCCGAGGGAAATCCAAAAAGCGCGATATAACCGAACTCTACGCGGGCGAAGCCGCGGGCGGAAAGCTAGTTATAAATAAATTATAATTGGTTAAAAGCTGAAGACAGTCTACTGATTGTTTTGGCCTTCACCAAAAAAGTTATTAAAGAATATAACAGAAAAAGTTAGTTTCACTTGCCTTAAGATGCAGCTGAATTTTACACGAGCGACAACCCAGTTAGTGGATAATAACTATTTGAAGTATGTCAGAACTAAACTAAACTAAATTTGTATTAACTACCTAAATATTATAATTGATAACATTATCAGTTATTAAAATTACTTACAATTTGGTTTATATCTGTGTTTGAAATTAGTACTTTACTACTTCATTCACTGTGAAAATTTAATGAAAGTAAAATCTCAGGAGGTTTGAGCAACCTCCTGAGATTTTACTTTCATTATCTTTTTCACAGATTATATTTGCCACATCTCAAGAATGAATGAAAAGCATATTTTTAAATAGCTTTATAAAGACTTTCAATTTCATGCGAACTTAATATAAATCCTGAATTGTTTCTTTTTTTTTTTAATAATTGTAAACTGGTGCTTGACTGCAATCTTGTTTGATATTAAGCAGTGATGCAATCGTTGTTGGTAAAGCGCACGTTTATTTAGCCTATTCACTTAAAAAACTTAGAAATAGGAAGGATGACGGCAGTTGAGCGAGGTGATGCAATTTTTTTTTTTTTTTTTGAAGGTCGTGCAATGTTAAACCCAGGACCAACACGACCAACGATGATATATTTTTATTCTAAAAGTTACTTGTGGACTAGTTAAAAGGAGCCGTTGTTGCTAAGCAGCTTAATTGCGTAACACGCAACATCTTTCAATTTGAATCATTTTAAAGCATATTGCTAACCCATTTCTCCTCAAAATGTAATTGCTCAACAACTTTTTTTTTTAATTATAAACTAGTATAGTGCAGTGTAGTTAGCCTAGTTCAGTCGTGGTGGCCTAGTGGTTAAAACTTAAAACACTAGCCTCTCAAGTATGAGTGTGCAGGCTCGGATCCAGGTCAGGCAAGTACCAATGTACCTAACTTTTCTAAGTTATATGTAGGTACTTTCTAAGTATACATATCTTAGACACCAAAGACTGATTACAAGTTGAAGAAAAACATCTTGAGAAAACCTGGATTTTAAGTCTGAAATCGCCAACCCGCATTGAGCAAGCGTGTTGATTACGCTTAATCCTTCTCTGTATGAGAGGAGACCTGTGCCCAGCAGTAGGACGTTAAAAAGGTTGATTATGATGACAAACTAGTGTTTGACCGGAATCCCGACTGATGTTTATTAAGTAGTTTATTAAGAGCCTATTCACTCTAGCCGTGAAGGCACTTAAATTGTAGTTCGAAAGAAACACCGCCGCTGGCATACGATACTGTAAGCCATGCGATTCTGTAGTCTTCTTAAATCATCATCATCATCCCAGCGTTAATCCCAGTCGCATCCGAAGCCTTTTCAGCTTTGGAGTCTGGGGTCCGCTTTACCAGTCCAACTGCTGATATGGCTAAACTTCGTCATTTTCCGTGAAGCGACTGCCGTCTGACCTCCACAACCCGAAGGCGACATCGAAGCATTGCAGTTAGACCAATTGTTGGACTTTTGAGGGCTCCAACAACCCGTAACGACTGCCACTAGATGTTCGTATGGCAACCGGGACCAACGGCTTAACGTGCTTTCCGAGGCACGACCAGACCAGTGCAAATATTCATATTCATGCATACAAATATTTGCACTGTGCGGGGATCGAACCCGCACCACCTTGCGCAGCGGCCGCGTCCGCTACCGCTACGCCACGGAGGCTGTCGTCTGTAGTCTTCTTAAATACTTGGGCGAAATAGGCTTGGAGTAAGTTGTCGTTCAACTTATGCTAGGGTTTGAAACTATTGACAGCTTGACATAACTCTTCATGGTGAGGTTCTTACAGAATCAATCGGCTCTTTCAGTGTGAGTTGATAAGAAGAGAGAAAGAATGATTTTTCCTTCACCGTTTTGAGAGGAAATGTGATGAAAACCATTGTTTTTTTAAAGCGATGGCCACTTTAGGGATTTCTCCTGTATACTACTGTACTGTACTGTGTGTGTACTGTATCGTGGGTGCGTCTACAAACATAAAGTCACATACACAAACAACCAGACCCGAAACACCTAAGTGTACCTAGGTCATGCAAATATTTGTTCCGTGCGGGAATCGAACCCGCGATACACGTCGCTGCAGTCAATCTCCGACATACAACTCGTAAGTGGAGGTCATTACCACCAGGGCCACCCTTACTCCAAAAAATAAATTAGCAATCGTAGTATTGAAGAGAAAACAGAAATAATTAAAAAAGTTAAAAAAACAAAAAACGATGACGGTGTCGGTTTGGTCTCGCTCACGCGAATTCAATGCCTTTTCCCCAGGAAACAAAAGAGTACCACGTCGCTTAAGAAATTCTCACTTTAATAAAAAACCAGGTAAAAACATATTATGAATACCAATACTTATAAAAAGAGTACCTATTACAGTCATTCCGAAAAATATGTACCGTATAAAATGCAACAAAATATCGAATAACATTAGTACATTGACGCGTTGACAAGATCCCACGATCTGGCTCCGCAATTTCCTATTCCGTCCGTCCGTCCGTCACTGTGCCAACCGTGTTTATTTATTTCCTTCTAACATTTCATGGCTATTTATCTTTGATATCGTTTTCCATAAAAAGTTTTGCAACGAGATGAAAACCTTTTTGCGTCGTGTTGCGTTTCGGTCAAGTGATCGAGAGGTCTGATTGTAAGTATATTTTCATGGTATCAAGATAATGACTTATGTATTTTTTTTTTTAATTTACACACATATTGGCACTTTTGAATATTTACAAAAGTAAATTGAAATAAGAATCTTTTTTTTTGGTGTTGCCTGTTCTAAAATATAATATTCAAATTCCAAATACGAATTCATTTAATGGTTTGATTTTTAGTGCATTTCACGCGGGATCTTCGTAATAAATAATTGGTTTCTCACATGTTTCTCAAGAAACTATGTACACTTATTCTAAAGTTACCAACTTTTATTTGACGAAATAGGGTAGGTAAACCAATAGTATTTAAAAAAAATACTTACAAGAAGAGGTTTTTTTTATAATAACAATATATAATCCATTAATATAAAGTGCGTATTTTTGTATGTCTGTCTGTATGTATGTGCCCGAAGTTGCTCAAAACCCTCACCACTATAGATAATCATATAGATCTGGATGCGCTGAGTTCAAAAAAAAACACAAAAAAAAAAAAACAAAGAATTTTGTTTTTGTCTCGGTCCTAATCAAATAAAGACAACCCTATCTTTCAAATAATTAGTAATTAAATAAAAAAAAGATTAGAATGAAATAATCACAACTAAACATAACTGAAATAACGATCCACAGTCAAAATTAAACATAATTATATCAATGTCAAATAACTTTAAAAAATTCTACAAAACATTTTTCCAAAAATAGATGTCATAATATTAGTTTTCAAATTGAATAATCTATAACTAAAGTATTTTATTCCATTTGGTAATTTATTGAATAAGTACGTTTAGGGCCACACAAAGTATGTTTTTGTGCATCAAGACTGTAATCTGTATGAAGAAGAATGGACAAGAAACTTCACCGTTACCAACTCTTTGATAAACAAACAAAACTTTCAACACAAACAATATAAACAGCTAACGGATAATAGGATATTTCACATCGAAATCCTCCCATTACAATTGATTAAACATTTAAAAGATAAACAAAATTGAAACCAACCTTTACCCAATCTAATAACGGATCACAACTTACAAATTCAAATTTCGAAACAAAGGCGCATCATTCAAACGAATGAAGTGAACGAGCAACGAACGAGTGAACAGATTGAGTGAACAATATCTTATTTTGCAATAATCCGCTGGGAACTGTGGTAATTTCCTGAAAGAGATGGAATAACATTGGCTGTACCGTTTAAAGCACAAATGTTTACAATAAGCTATGGTTTTTGAATACAAATAGGGTATATTTGGATGATGTAGTTAGTGGATAGACGCTGACTGTTTTTGTTTTAATTCGACAGACGTGCGTTGTATGACCGCGCCTTGATAACTATATTATAATAAAAAATCATAACCCTCCTTTTGCTTTGCCGTAGTCGGGTAAAAACCATATTTGCATCAAAATAATAAAAAATGTACAGAAAAGTAGTAAACTATTTTTCTGCAGATTATTTATTATTTTGCACAAACAAAACGCACATAACAATAATAACATTAAAATAATCGTAAACACATAATAGGTATAAAAAAAAACACAGACAGCCTCCGTGGCGTAGCGGTAGCGGACGCGGCCGCTGCGGAAGGTGGCGCGGGTTCGATCCCCGCACAGTGCAAGTATTTGTATGCATGAATATGAATATTTGCTCTGGTCTGGTCGTGCCTCGGAAAGCACGTTAAGCCTTTGATCCCGGTTCCCATACGAACATCTAGTGGCAGTCGTTACGGGTCGTTGGAGCCCTCAAAAGTCCAACAATTGGTCTAACTGCAATGCTTCGATTTCGCCTTCGGGTTGTGGAGGTCAGACGGCAGTCGCTTCACGGAAAATGTCGAAGTTTAGCCATATCAGCAGTTGAACTGGTAAAGCGGACCCCAGCCTCCATAGCTGAAAAAGGCTTCGGATGCGACTGGGATTAACGCTGGGATGATGATGACATAATATAAAAAAAGTCAAAAAAGAAAAAGATTAGGTATACAATACAGGTAATATCAAATAATTTTGCTTCACCTGTAAAACTACAAGACTACAATTTCAGTGTATTCAACGCTAAAGTGAATAGACTCTTAACAAACTTGCGCACTTTACCATCCACGATAGCATCAGTTTTTACCATCAGGCGGGATTGCGGTCAAGCACAAACTTATATTATTAAAAAAAAATAATATCTCCTGCAAGATAATTGCAGTTATTTTTAAACCAGTTGAAAATATCTCTTACACTTTCTCTTAAAATTTTCTTCCAATTTTCACTGAACTATTTAGCTCAGTAAAAAACCACACTAAACCTAACTTACGATTAACCGAAGCCACGGCTTAATGCTAGTCACAACATCCTTTATTATAAGGAACCCGTTTTATATTAGCAACACTTGAATAACTTTGCTTATTTACTGTTCAATCATTTGTTTTATTTAATTAAAAGATTGTGCCACTCCCGCTCGACTAACAGTTGGAACACTTTCTTGTACAGACGACAGCACAGCAAGCTACTACAATCTGTCAAATTTCTTCATTAGATTTTCAACTTTATCATTTTTTTATAGTAACAAATTAGTGCTTGACTGCAATCCCGCCTGATGGTAAGCGTTCGTTGATGGTAAAGCGCGCTAGGTTATTAAGAACCTATTCACTCAAAAATACTGAGTGAGTAGGAAGGAAGACGGCAGTTGAGCGAGGTGATGCAATGTTAAACCCAACAACACGAACAACGATGCTGCGCCAAAGGGAGATTGATCTGGAGAACCTCCACGACCAAACTCCCGACCAACATTTGGCGCATCGTACCCCGCACGCACCGCAACACAATTGCTCAGATCCGTTCTCCGTTCGGCTATCATGTCGGAACACGACGAATTGCTTGGCGGGAAGACCTTGTCTGGTGGGTGGTAACAGTCGGGCAGGGATGGCCGCGAGTATATAGCATCATGCAGGTCGGTGTCCAGAGATGAACGGACTTAGTCAGTCCACTTTATTGGACTGCTACCTCAAGAACGTTGTCAATCCACCCTCCCAGTAACCATTTAATATTCGAGATTGTCTCCATCTTTTCGGGCAATATGGCCAAAATATTCCAAAATTCTTCGAAGGCAGATAGAGGAGAGTCTTATTGTGACACCTAGCTCTCGAAGGATTGACTAATTTTTCGGTGTAGCGGTCCAGAAAAGCTTTAAAATGATGCCTCACTTATGTTATTGATAAAGTGTGAAGAAAGTTATGATGTACCGACAAATAAAGCCCTTGAGAAATAATATATGCCATGAAACACAAGTTTAATGAACCTGCCTGAGCTAGGTAACCTGTACTATAATATCTAAGGGCCATCCTTCAAAAAATCTAAATCAAAAAACTTATTTCCCTCAAAAATTTACAGGCTTTCGCAGTACAAAATTCGTTAACTTAATTATTGATAGACAATTTGTCACAAGTTAATAAAGACGCAAGAAGTGGCAAGTTCTTTGTGTGGTGTTGGATTTATCGGCTTCTCCCGGGCCCGCTTCATTTCCTGAGCTCGCCTCTTGTCGAACTTATGGGCGCCGCAAGATGTGGGCTGTAGCGTATGGTACAATAGGAGACGTGGTCTATACTGATAGCAACTGACACTTGAGCCGAAGTAAATGAGGTGTCTGTCCCTTTCTAATTAGTACCCAAAACGGTTGAATGATCTACTTAGGAACGAATGTTTAATCATTGGAAGCAAGGCTTAGTACATTTTGGACAAAAAAATATTTATTTATTTATTTATTAAAACTTTATGCACAAACATTGCACAATGGCGGACTTAATGCCTCAGGCATTCTCTACCAGTCTACCTTGAGGTGATGCAGAGACAAACATGGTAGGTGCAAATAAATTAAAATTAAAAGAGAGAAAAAAAATATTATAATAAATACATAAATACCTTCTATCTTATTGCAAACTAGAACTCTGCCTCTCAATTGATTCAATAGTACTCACGAGCTTCTAAAATTGTAGGCAACACAAACTTTCAAAAGGATAAGTAAAATGTTTAGTTTAAGCTCTTAAACGCAATCGTTTCATCTCCATAGCTCACTGCAACTACTCGTATTCCTAAAAAGGAAACACTTTCTTTTTAACTGGCATTTAGCAAAGAAGGTAGTTAATATGTGTGAATCTTTTTTCTTATAAAATCAATCGGCGTCCTTCTAAAGTTCTAAAGAAAAGCTTTGTTCCTATAACCATTAATATGCATACTTGACGATTCAGTACATCGTGACGGGGTCCACGAAGACCGATGCCTCCTGGGTCAGGTTAACGGGTTGGTTAAAAAAAGAAACTGTGGCCCTGGCCTACAGGCAAGTGAAGGAACACGGGTGGGTTTCATTCAGTAAGTCTGACACGCAGAGCGGGAGAGGTCATTTGATGATTTCCCATCCCAAACAAAAAAAAAAACAGTTTTGCCATATGTGTTATCGCTGTCAGCTTATAACCTATACCTTCACTAACACCACAACGCAGGGATAATCGCATTGTTTTGTTTTGATTCATTGCATTTGTTCTCGTAAACTTCGTATTTATTACGTTTCTTGCACCGATCGGATATTTCTATGTTCTCTATTTACCATTCCCTTGATTTATGTATTGTTTATCTTTGAGAGGTTATTAATAAAAAGTTTGTATGTACACATATTTCTTTATGGTTTTCATAATCAGAGCCTTGCTGGAAAAGTTTAGTTCCTACGTTTTACTAGCTGTGCCCCGCGGTTTCACCCGCGTAATCTTCGAACCGAAAGAGCTCAGTTGATATGAAATAAACGCCTGTTAAAATACTGGGAGCAATATGCACGTCCGCGTTTGCTACCGCTATCGCAACATTTTTTGTTCCTGCTCTGCTCCTATTGGTCATAGCAGGATGTTTTATAGCCTATGTCCTTTCTAAGGCTATAGACTATCTTTGTACCAAATTTCATTACAATCGGTTCAGTAGTTTTGGCGTGAAAGCCGGACAGACAGACAGACAGAGATACTTTCGCATTTATAATATTAGTATGGATTTATCTAATACTTTAATCACACGATTGTACCGAGGCGGCTTTAATGCATTTTTACCAGTCAATCTTTAGGTGCTGCGGAGACAAACCGCGTTGGCTGTTAAATTGTAATGTGTTTAATTTTAAAATGTGCCGTTTTGTAAATGAATAATGAATTTATTTGTTTATCTATAACTGTAAATTGTACTAAATCATTTATTTTGTTATTTACAGGTAAGTTCACAACACCTTATATCCATCCAGAAGGTCATCAAATTCAAGGTAACACTAGTTTCAAAAAAATTAAATCAAGTGGTCGACATTGGCTCCTGATTTCTTTGTTCAGAAATTAAGCTAAATTTTAATTCAGTGCATATTTTTGTTTTTATTTCATTAAGAAAGAAAACAGAAGAAAAAAGTTACATTTTTCCTGTCAAATTAGTCTGGCGAAAATTGATGTATTTTTAGTCTCCTGTTTTTAATCTTGAATGTCTATTGAACTATCTTTAAAATAAAAGTATCTTTAAATTTAATTATTTTAATTTTAAAATTAAGGTTATTTACTTCCTGTTGTGTAGCCTGGACAAAACAATTAATTCTTTTTGTTAAAGCATTCTTGCTGATCGTACAAATCTTGCCCCGATAACATAAATTAGGATTCTGCAATACTCAGATGAGGAGAAGGTTCTATAAGACATAGCGAACAACTTACTTCCAACTAGGTATTCTCTCAGATACCGTAAAAGGCGAACTTTTCAAAAGCGCTGAAGCCCCATCGAGGTGCGCGTGATGGTAGATTAGCCACTCACGCGCTTTTCCCGCCATCCTACTCACACTTGAACAAAGGAAAGAGATAGATAGATATATAATTATACGATCCTCATACAAGGGATGATGGGGACAGGATATCTCTTATGGAGTTCTGATGTTATATTCAACACAAGTCTTAAGAACACTTGAGGAATGGCATGATTTAATTCCCCCATCTCCGTTACACCATCGGACGACCCGTCGTACGGCGAGCCCTTATGTTTTTGACACCACAACGATCCGAACTACATAGTTAAATGCCGATACGTTAATCAGCACACTGCAACAATTTCTAAGTGTATTTGGGGAAAAATATAACATGGTGTAAAAATGATTAGAATCGATTCAGTTGCTTATTCTGAACAAACTATATTCAGGTTTCGCATAAACAAAAAATACAAGTTGTATATGCTAGTTGCACGACTAATCATTGCTTGCGAGATGTAGGAATAGGCTATTTGACAGTATGAATATTTTTGTGATTATTTGCTTTAAATGCATAAAATGAAGGTTCTTTATGTCATTTACACGAGTTTTAATGAAAATAATAACATTTAATATAATCCAGAAACACAAAAGTATGTTTGGGATTTTGTTTCTCGCGCCTAATATTGTGAAACGATCCGGATCGGCTAAAGTCACGATGACGTCATACGTTCATAAACACTTGTTGTCGTTCTAAGTGTTCTCAGGTGTTTTAAAAGATTTTTAACGATATTTGGAGCGATTTGTGGTATTTGTTGTTTTCTGACTGACAAATAACAGATAAACACGAACACCACTGCGGAAACGAAAATCGTTTAGAAGTTTGTGACGTCACTTACAAAGCGCCACGCCATATTGCTGAATAAAGCGTTTTGGCGGCTTATTGGAATTTTGAATTTTTATTTGCGTGTTTCTTACGAAATACGTATTTAAAAAAAAAAAACTTTTGGTAAGTTCTTAACCGCAACCAAGTAATTCAAGATAGAAATTATAAATCTGTCAAATAGCCCATTGTGTGTTGTTCGCATGTGGCGTTTATAGATACGGCTACATCATCACCATCAGCCTCTACTCCTCCACTGCTGGACATAGGCCTCTTCCATGGCACGCCCAACAAGCTCGATCCTGGGCAGTTCTCCGCCAGCCAATACCAGCCACCTTTTTTTTTTAATCCTTATAAACTAGTGCTTTACTGCAATCCCGCCTGATGGTAAGCAGTAATACAATCGTTGTTGGTAAAGCGCTCTAGTTAAGTAAGCCTATTCACTTAAAAAAACTTGGTGAATAGGAAGGAAACCGGAAGTTGAGCGAGGTGGTACAATGTTAAACCCAACAGCACGAACAACGATGCTGCGCCAGAGGGACACTGATCTGGAGACCATCCACGACCAAACTCCCGACACAATAACATTTGGTGCATCGTACCCATACGGCTTCACCAGACATCGTGCCGGAACACGACGAATAGCTTGGCGGCAACACTTTGCCTGATGGGTGGAAACTTCTGACGGCGACCGATATTATGGCCTACCACCGAGAAATGATGATTTGATGTCGTCGCTCCATCTCGCCCAAGGGCGCCCTACGCTACGCCTATTAGCAAATTGTTATATACCATCGCCAGTTCTATTCGCCAATAACGCCATTTTGTTTAAAAATTCCAGCTCCTAATTCCACGAATGCTTACACCGATCCCTTAGCACGATAAAACAGAATTCTCCACAGGTTCTAAAATGATAATCACGAGTTTTCTAACTAAAGCACCGTTATTAAGTAACACTAAACTTAGAGCTAGGTACACAACAGCGTGGGAATATCCTAACATTTGTTCCGACCGTTGCGCAAGCGCAGGATCTAATCGAGATATTAATCGAGTTAGCGAGTTACTCGATTGCGCGTTATCGATTGTAGAATGAATGTTACATTACATGCAATTAGAGGTTGACGATGTACTTATATGGGTATGTGAAACCTTGCAAGCAGAGTAGTGACTAATTGGTAGTGGATTTGAGCTGCATTCTTTGTTTTTTAGTTCAAAATTACCAGCGGTGTGATTTTGTAACTTCTAGATCGAGCGAGAACTAACTAAGAAAGCTAAGGTATAAATAAAGCTAGCACATCATGACGGGGTCCACGAAGACTGATGCCTCCTGGGTCAGGATTGCTGGTTGGTTAAAAAAAAAACCGTGGCCCTGGCGCACAGGGAAGTAAATACACACGGGCGGGTTTTAGTCAGTAAAAGTCTAACACGCCCTTCCGCTCCACCTAGAGCGGGAGGAGTCATTTGATTCTCATCCCAAAAAAACAAAAAAGGGTTTAAATAAAGCTGGTGGCGGGCTAAGAGATTGGCACTATTGTAAACTCACTCCAAACTTATCATCAACCTTTTTTTTATCGTCTTACTGCTGGGCACAGGTCTCCTCTCATACAGAGAAGGATTGAGCGTAATCACCATGCTTGCTCAATGCGGGTTGGCGATTTCAGACTCGAGGACCAGGTTTCCTCAAGATATTTTGCTTCACCTTGTATAATCAGTCATTGGTGTCCAAGATATACTTACAAAGTACATAAATTATAATTACATTGGTACTTGCCCGACCTGGAATTGAACCTGCATGAGTGCACACTCATACTTGAGAGGCTGGTGTTTTAACCACTGCGCCACCACGACAATCCTGGTGTACCTACAATGTAAAAAAAACCAGCTCCCAGAGTAAGACAATTTCTCACCACTGAGTGCGCTGATGTCACACACGCAGCAGGTTGACCATTCAACCTGACACCTCCACAACTATGACAATGCACACCAATCCTTTACCCGGTTTCGAAGGACCACTTGTACAACGTCCCAAAAATATCTCGCTTATAAATAAAGCCAGCGTCCAGAGTAAAACTATTTATTACATAAGTACAGTGGTGGTGAATCTCACCACCGCGATTCACAAGTGACGTAATGACACAACGCCATCTGTTATCTAATATTCGAACTAGCTAGTGACAAATATTAACTTGAGTATTTATTTAAACAAATTAGACATCTGGTTATACAACGTTATTTTTTCTTTATACGAAACCTGAATATAGTTTGTTCAGAATAAACAATTGAATCGATTCCAATCATTTTTACACCGTGTTATATTTTTTCCCAAATACATATGTTTAGAAATTGTTATAGTGTGGTTACCAAGCGCACAAAACAATTGACGGTAGATCATAGGACGAGTACGCATAGGTGGATAGGCACCAGGCGCTCGCCCGCCCGCACCTGTAGGCGCGGGCGGGCGATGCATTGACCATATTTTTGTTGGGACAACCAGGTGAGATAACAAGCTCATAACTTTGTGGTTTTTCGTGATATCTTTCTGAAATTTTATACATAGATTCTTTACTTAATAATACTGGACACGTGTTTCGGGTTTCGCATATATAAAAAATAACGTTGTATATCCATACTAATATTATAAATGCGAAAGTAACTCTGTCTGTCTGTCTGTTACGCTTTCCCGCTTAAACCTCTCAACCGATTTTGAAGAAATTTGGCACAGACAATCTTTAGACCCTGAGAAAGAACATAGGCTACCTTTTATCCCGGAAAAAGTTGATCTTCCCGAGGGAAATCTAAAAATCGCGATATAACCGAACTCCACGCGGGCGAAGCCGCGGGCGGAAAGCTACATTATAAAATAGTTAAATCATCTGTTTGCCAAATTGGTTTCGCTCGTTTGAGCGGAAAGAAGTATCATCCATACAAACACACACACAAACTTTCGCCTTTACAATATAAGTGTGACAGATCAATAAGACCATATCCTCAAGCGACCAAGTATTACCCTCACCACATCATACACCTAACCCAGCAGAACGTGATACTCCCCAATCTAATTCATCTCCATTACTAATTGTCGACCAGCCCCTTAGAGCCGATCGTCTCCCGAACGCAGATTACCCGCGCTCACCCTCTTGAGGCACTGGGATGATGATACTTGTAAATGATTGCATCGGAACTTGCTCTTTCCAAGCCTGTTCAAGAGGATATTGATATAGAGAGAAATCTTTTTGTGGAAGTTTGCTGTTGTTGGATTTGGTTTGGCTGAGTAGGGGATTGTGGGCTGTATAATTTTGTGTAATTGAGAACAGTGGTAGCGTTGTGCTAAGGGTCGAACCTAATCAGCAGGGTGATTGCGTATAAACACACTGTCAGTAGCAATGGGTTTCATTTTGACAGTTCAACAACATTCATTGCGTTGTTTACGTTATTAAACATATGGGGCAATGGATTAGCAATATGCTTCAAAAGGATTCAGATTGCGAGAAGTGGTGTCTTATTAGTGCTTTGTATAAATAATTTCATCACAACTTTACTCAAGACTGTATCTTCCAACCCATACTGGGCTGATAATTTATTTAAAAAACATCAGCCGCCGGCATAAGTTACCACCCACCAGACAAAGTCTTGCCGCCAAGCGATTCGTCGTGTTCCGGCATGATGTCTGGTGAAGCCGTACGGAGGACGGGTCTGAGCAGTTGTGTTGCGATGTGTACCGGGTACGATGTGCCTAATGTTGTTGTGTCAGGAGTTTGGTCGTGGAGGGTCTCCAGATCATCCTCTGGCGCAGCATCGTTGGTCGTGTTGTTGGGTTAAACATTGCATCACCTCGCTCAACTGCCGTCTTCCTTCCTATTCACTCAGTTTTTTTGAGTGAATAGGCTTAATAAGCTAGTGCGTTTTACCATCAACGATTGCATCACTGCTTACCATCAGGCGGGATTGCAGTCAAGCACTAGTTTATAACTAATAATAATAAAATTTATTTATTCACTCATTCACTACCATTACAAGTTGCTTAACCTAATGCGGCAGTAAGGATACATTTCACGATATACATTTTAGAAACTTAAGACTGATTTACACGGTGCAATTTAATTGCCTATGGCTTTAATTAAGTTGCAGCAACAATGAAAGTTTCATTGTCTAAACACCATTTAGACGATGCAAGTCATTTGTTGCATTAATTTTATTGTATGCCACAGGCAATTAAATTAAACCGTGTAAATCAGTTTTTTTACATATAATAAAAACAATTCTAATAATATTTAAACAATAAAATAAAAACCATAACAAATAATATTAAAATTTAAAGCATCGCTATTCTACAGGATCATTGCACAAATATTGACCAACAATCGTATGTAGTAAAGTGTCTTTAAGAGATTTACTTTCAGAAATAATCAATATTTTTTTTTATAAATTCATTATAATGAAAAGTATTTAGGAACTTTTTTCTGTCGAGTTTACTTGCAAATCACTGAATGAAGCCTTAGATGCAAAGCCCAATAAAACAACTTTCATTTCCCGGGCATGGTTACCGTCTAACTTATTATGAGATAATATCTAATCTATTCTAGCATGATTTACTTATGAATGTGAGCGAAAATTTTAGTCTGGCAGCACCAGCCTTTACTATTGAGAACGAACGTATCTCTTGCAAGCGCAATCTCTGTATTATCTGTGACCGGGAGGCTACAAGCAGTTGACAAACTGCACTACGTGATATTGCAGCCATTACTCCTCGTGATTCATATCGAACACCCCCCGGCACATCCTGACACCCCCAACACCCCATCTCCCTGAGATAACGGCCCGCCCAATATACCTATTAAAATTTAACCTGCATACAAAATGTGAGAACTATGCAGTACACTAATTACTGAAAGCAATCATTTTTGGATATGTTCTGTTTCTTTACTAGAAACTGCGCACGAATTACAAGGGAACAGTACTTTCCACCGATTTATTCCATAAAAAGCGAAGTATGAAAAATGGGGTAAAGCGATCTGTCGGTAATGTCATTCCCTTAGCAGTCCTAACAAGGCAGGAATAACAACTCACCAAGTTAGGACCTTGCGAAAACTAAAGAACCATCAATACGCAAAAACCAAATTACATTCATGATAGCTACCACAATAAGTAAACAATTGTCACTCAAAAAATTCAACTATAAAAAAGCAGTCATAACATTTAAAAAAGTAAATAGGCTTGATAACCTTTACCCTTGAATGAGTCATCGAAAAAAGAGACCTTTTAAAAAAAGTTGAAACGTCAAAGTGACAGTTGGAGAGCGCGCCAAAACTACCGTCGACAAAGCACCGGTGAGCCGAAACAATCAACAAATTCACATCGTACAAACGGATCGGACATTTATTGTTCGCTATCGTTACATTCCACCTCTGTTGTTTATAACAGAGACGCCCAATTTGCTAGGGAGAGACTTTTTATCTCGTTTTTTGCTATTTTTTCGGTACACGTCGAACAAAGGCGATATGACAGGTCTCAGTGTAGGAACGGTATCGCTAGTCAGGCACGACGAAAAACGAGAATAGAGTAATCGAGCAATCGAGTAAAAACAGAAGGAGCGGGTGCGAGCCCATCGGCCCGTGACAATTGCATCTGCAGTCGAATTGCAGACGCCATGTTGGATTATTGCGCACCTCTATTTCGATTAAGTGTCTCGACGGCTTTGTTTTAGTTTGCCGTCCCATGTTTGCACTTCTTTATTTCTGTTTGTAGTTTTCGTATACGATTTTACAAATTAATTCTTTGTTTATTTGATGTAAACGTCCCTCTGAAGACATATTTTGACACGCAAAGGTGATAATGTCAAGACAAATGGATTCATTCGTAATTATGTAAATAATTTTAGTTGATCCATAATGGACTTCCAATAAGAATAAAACCTACATAAGCTTATATAAACACAAAAACACGTGTAAAGAAGTATTCATAACTTTTTGAATGCGATATCAGCTTACAACCTTTCTCGGAAGGTCCGTGCGCCTCACAATAGTGTTGTGCCTTAAAATATTCTTATTTTAATCGAGTAGGTGTATCGAGGAAGCCAGTATCGAGAGCGCTCGTGTGGAATATAGATAGTGACGGACGGTGGACGGCAACCAGCGATACGATACAAGGCGCGCCACGCCAGAAATCTATTCATATTTTTCAATTTTCGTCCAATTTTCAACGCAGGTAAAAGCTTTGAGACAGACTTTCGGCCTCTTGGAGATAAGAAAGTTTCCTAAACGGTTAACACCCCCAATATAAACTTGAAGTAGAATAACATAGATATTATGTAACCAGGATTCGGAATAAAAGAAACGCAAAACAATTATTGCGAAGGACCCAACCAAAAAAGACCCAAAAGCCGACGACACGATCGTCGAAGCCGTCGAAACTCCAATTCCAAATCAATCAACTCAATCCTCTGACATACGTCATCCGACTTTGACACTTTTAAAAAAAATGGCGAAGGAACCAATCTGGTTGTGACGTTGGCAACAAAAGGGCGCGCGTCAGAGACGATGGATTCGAAAATTAAAATCTCGCGTTAGTTGGCAATGTTGGCAGTGGTGACGGCTGTCGGCTGCTGCCGGCCGCACTGCCAGCCAGTTCGATTTCAGGCTTGTTCTAAATATGTCAACACTTCTTTGTTATCGAGCGACGTGCGCGCGGAAATGAAAGTCCATCGAGTGGACGAGTCTATTATCGCATCGCATATTATATAGGATCGTTGTACGGTGCAAATTAAGAATAATTTACTGAGGTTGAGGACTTTGGCAGTCAACGAAGAATGGTGAACAGATTAGATGGCAGGTGCTTTGGCTGAGAGGGACAATTAAAAAAAAAACTTTAAAGTCAACTACCTTTCTTTGTGACACTTCAACGACATTCATTGCGTCATTTACATTGTGAGGCAGATAGTTGTTCAGAACATAAGGAGCGATAGATTAGCCTAATTCTTCAAAATGATTGGAATTATGATTGCTTGTGCCGATTTTTTGATATTTATCGTCATCCTCTAAAGCATCATTGTTTGTCTTCTAAGGACTCATGAATGCCCTGTTGACGTACCCTTTCGACGAAATGTCAAAATTCAAACATGGAATATCTTTGAAAACCAGTTCATGAATTACCTACCAACCTAAACACAATATTAACATCTTTTAACCTTATCAGCGGCCATAAATCGCTCGAATTAGTAATGCATGAATACCTATGTAAGTATATTGATAAAACCTAACCCGCAGCGAAGCCCGTACATTCAATAAGATGAGTGACACACGATTAAGTATCAACTTACACCCCGAAGGAAATAAAGGATACTTTATATTAAAATTCAACCAAAAGTTGAATGACAATATCGCCGAGAGACATCGCGCAGGGTGCCCGCGCGCCATCCTAGCAAAAAACCGCGCGAAATTCCAATTTCAACTTCTATTCGATAATTCGCGGAAATGCGAAGAAAACTTACATGAGTGACGTATCAGTATGCGGCAGGCGGCTGCGAGATATCCACGTATTTACCTACGTACCTGTCGCTGTCTCGTCACCGTTGAGCTAAGCCGCGCTGTTCAGTACAGAGTTGAAAAACTTTTCGACTGTTACGTGTGATAGCGACACCATTCGCACTAGAGTTCAGAAACAAAATAAAGAAGGTTTATCGAAAGCGACCATAGAGTTGACATTTTTAATCTGTTTTACAGTTAGCTTCATGGTTTTTGAGTAGCGTGAGTTGATTTGCAACGGAAGTTGTGAAAGCTCTTCATTGATATTTTTCAGCATTTTTTTCATCATAAAATGTATTTGGGTATAAAATATTATGTGTTTTTCTTCGGGCACTGTATCGTCACACGTCACCTGTCCGAACAGATTCCGATCTCGATCCGCGGCACATTATGTGTGCTCAGTCGTCAAAAATTCTTTTGTCCCCACGAGATAAGCTTCGCACCACACACTAGCTATCGTTCGTGCAATTTTTTAAACTAATGTTTCGTATCGGGAAACTGATGTAGGTTTTATTTAGGTATTTTTCTGTTTGACTACCTTTATTTTTTTTTAGGTATCTGTAAGACTGTTGAGAATAAAATGTTTTTTTTTTAAATGTCAACATACCTATATGTAATTAATAGAGCAATAAAATATTTTCAGTAAAATTAGTTATGTTATCTTTGCGTGACATTTAAAACCCTTGAATAAAGTGGTTCTTTTTATTTAAATTCCATTCGCTAAGCAATAAAAATATTACTGTAAATATGTACTATTTTTGTTAGAAAAACCTTTTGGTTTTTTGTTTATTTTATTGTAGCTTGACATTTACCGAAAGGCATGAACGTACATTAAAGTACAGAATTATCTGATAGATGAAATAACTGTACACCCAATTGTTTATACAGTTGCCAACCGTTAATTTAAAAAAAAAATATCGCTGTCACCCAGGTACTATTAACGTGCGACAATAGTGTCAATATCTAAGACACTAATTATACAAATAATTGTTAAGCAATTGCAACCTCATTTAGGGGTTTTTAAGATTTCTTTTTTTAAAAACAATACCTACAGAAAATTAAATAATAAGGGTGGTACACTACTACTATAGCTATAGGTTATGTTCAAATATTGAACAACTGGATATAAAATACAATCTGTAGGTATTATAGACATCAGCCCTCTTCCCCTTTTGAAGGCGTTATACTGAGCCGGTTTTTTTTTTATCAGTACTTAACTCACCCACCGTCTAAATCAGTAATTACTCAATGATTAATGTTTTGATCCATTGTTAGTTCATATTATGGTATTTTTTTTAAACTAATAGTTAATCATTTGACCATTAACATTGATATTATATCTATTATTAGTTAAACTAAAAATTTCTCATAAACACATTATGCGACAATTTAACCATTAATTATTAATTTCAACTTTTTTTCAGTAATTGCTCGAATTAACTACTGATCAAAATATAGAAGCTACACCACCTTTCTCAGAGTTGTTTATTAAATTAGTTCTTACTTTAGTTCATATTATTTTATAATACTTGTTTAAACATTTTCTTAATTTAATATTTTCTTTTTGTAATGTCTACTTGCTATATTATTCTACACTATTTATTCTCCTCGTTTATGTTCTGTGTATTAATTACTAAAGCATTATGTATAGCCATTAATGTACACCCACTACGAAATGGGTAAATAATAAGTATTTGTACGCCTTTCAAGGCAACACATAGTGAAACGAATTTTATTTTTGTTTTTCAATACAATTTGATAAAACCTATGTGTAGTCCGTTAGTGTCGCCTTCAACAGGGCTACCACGCAAATCCTCAAAAGATTACCCGCTTACGCAGTTTCACTTTCCACGAAAATCAACGCCACTACTTGATAAGTAAAACCGATTCTAATACGTAAGATACTTATTATCACACAGTTGCTATCAGATTTCAATAATCACAAAGAATAATATTCTACCCATCCCACTATCGAGTGTCAAGATAATCATCTACACAGTACTCCTACAATATTTGTGATCGCTATCAGACTGTGTAATCCAGCATGTCGTTTGATAAAAATCGTAAAAATCGCGCTCGATTAAGTTTTTATCGGTTTTTTTCAACGATAAGAGTCGCGCTTGGACGAAAGCAGTTAGTACGCGCTAGATTGTCGAGGCATAACACTGTGAGTGTGATTGTACTTGAACCTCTGTGCGGTATGGACGAGACTTACTGGCGGTTTGTAATATTTTTTGTATTTTTGAATTTAGAATCATGGAACATTTTACATTCGATTTTCGGAACTAAAAATGCTTTTTTATTGATTTAAATTGTATGTAATGAAATGTGATTTTAAAACATAGCTACTTAAAGTATATTTCAGAACTGGTTTCTCTTTGCTTGTTCGAAGTTTAAAAATTAATTAATATAAAGATATGAAGAAAGCGAAAACAAAGATTTTTTTATGAATTAGGACCTAGTTATGTAAATGAAAACAGACGGCTTTACTGACAGAATAAAGAGTTTGAAAACTTTTTAATTCACGTCAAAAATTAAACTATAAAAAGAATCAATAATAGATTGAATACCTATTAGGAAAAACAAGATTTTTTAAAGCTGTGATAGGAAATATAGGTACATGTTATCACTACCTACTGTATACTTAGATTGAAAATAAAATATATCTGAGATTTAGTCAGAACTTATCAATCCAAGAAGTTATCATCGTTTGAAGGGCATGGATTACACGTCCTTCACAAATATGTATTTATTTTGAGATAATTTTAAAGGATTTAATTGGATTATAGGATTTATTTTTGAATGTTTTCAAGGCTAGAGTGGATAAAGTCGTAATAAACAAGTGCACTTTACCGTCAGCGATTGCATCACTGCTTCCATCAGGCAGGACGGCCGCGATTATAAGTAACATAAACATATTTAAGAAAAATATATACTAAGTTATTTTTTGTATATTGCGAAACCCGAAACACGTCTCCAGTATTTTTAAGTAAAGAATCTATGTACATAATTTCAAACAGATATAATGAAAAACCACAAAGTGAGCTTGTTATCTTACCTGGTTGTCCCAGCAAAAGTATGGTCAACGCATCCCTGTGTGGTTAACACTGCAACAATTCTTATATGTATTTGGGAAAAAATATAACGTGGTGTAAAAAGATTGGAATCGATTCAGTGGCTTATTCTGAACAAACTAGTTATATTCAGGTTTCGTATAAAAAAATCGTTGTATAATAATTGTATGCCTGTAATTCCCTGAAGGACTAGTGCTTGACCTAGGGCTTGGCTAGGTTTGACCATTTTAAGGATACCATATTTCTATTAAATTTAGCACTTAGGTTCTAACAACCAATTTTGCATTTTATTTTGCGCTAGCTTTCCGCCCGCGGCTTCGCCCGCGTTATTTTTGGTTATATCGCGCTTTTTATATTTCCCCGGGAACATCAAATTTTTCCCGCATAAAAAGTACCCTATTATTTAATCCGGACTTCTAACTTTACGTCTGCAATATTTCAAAGCAATCGGGTCAGTAGTTACGGCGTGAAAGCGGAACAAACAAACAAACTCACTTTCCGATTTATAATATTAGTATAGATGGTTTTCAGTAATTAATTAAATAGTAATTTTAATTTTAAATAGAGGCGTAAGTTATCTTTCATTCTTGTTGAAATATTGGACGTTTTTTTTAGTTTAATTAATTTGAAAAAATACCCAATTAATTCACATAATGATTTCAAAAGCTATTCTTGGTGGAAAACTAAGAATTTTTGATAAAAGACTATTCATATAATAAAACTACCCTTTGTTATGTCATAGTTTTATTAACAGAAGTACATTAAATGCGATTCCATAAAACATGTACTTGTTCAAATATAGTATATTTGCTACTATGTTTTTGTTTGAATTTCTATTCAGCGCCTAAAAGATAACGGAACAAAGATAGCCTATATCAAACAATTTATTGTATATTTACACTTTATTTTTATCTTCACATGTAAAATTGTTTCAGTGGCAATAGATAACAGATGTACGGGTTCTTATCAGTAAACATATCACCAATATTGGGACCAATGTTGGTACAAACATCGGGACCAGCGTTTGGTACAAACATTGGCATAGAAGTTGGAGATAATGTCTTCCTTCAAATTGCTTGTAATATACAGCACATCTCTTTACCGAAAGAGATGGACAGAAGTTTAGCTATAACTGTGAACACACGGCTACACGTCAAGCTATGTATTTCCAGTTTTAGGTGACCTCGCATTGTATAGTTTTTGTGTGCAATGTGAAGTCAGCTTATACTGGTAATTTATAGCTTGATGTGTATCCATACCCGCTCCCATGCAATTGGGATCGAGTTTTTTGTATGTACCTTTTTTTTTCAAATAAGTAATTATTAAATGGGCATTGGCAATGGGAACGCTGACGACCATCAGATGGTCACTCGTTTTTCACATTAATTCATATTAATGTGAAAAAAGAGTGATTATAATCGTAATAAATCGATTTTTTTCTTTACTATATATATTCAATACATAGTTACAAAACCAAATACCAAATAAAGAAACTATACTCTACATACATTTGCCACCAACATTGGTCCCCAACCGCCCGCAGCATGCACTTTACCGATTTTCGCGTGTTACCGCACGATAAGGTCGATTTCTTTCTTATCTCTACCCCTCCCCCCGCCATACTACCTCCCCTCCTCCCCCTTTACCGATAACCAACGCGTTACTGGTTACGTGATGTTTTGTTTTCAATCAATAACTAGTGTTATGACTTATGAGTTATTTCTAGTTTTAGACTTGCGAGGTTTGCGTTTATTTTTCCTGGTCCTTCTAGTAGGTATCTGCACGCAGGCGTACCCAGGGGGGAAGCCCAGGGAATTCTCGCACATGTAGATGTGCTAATGTAGTTTGTAACACAAACTAGCCGGGGATGATTGAATCCTAAAAATTTGGCCTGCTAAGCCCTGATTGCCCCCTGCCTAGTATATACCATTTTTGAGATATTTTCTTATTAAGTGAGAAAGCTCATTCATGAATAATCAAGAGTTAAAGGAGTCTAGTGCGTTTTTTTTTGCATCACTGCTTACCATCAGGCGGGTTTGCGGTAAAGCCAAAGTTTGTCATGTTAAAAAAAGTCTGTACCAAAAATGCCTCACCTCGATGTTTACCGATGATATTTAGAGTTCCGTAGCAGTCTCCGTGGCGTAGGGGTAGCGAGCGCTCGATCCACGCTTTGCACTGCTCTGGTCGTGCCTCGGAAAGCACGTTAAGCCGTTGGTCCCGCTTCCCATACGAACATCTAGTGGCAGCCGTTACGGGTTGTTGGAGCCCTCAAAAGTCCAACAATTGGTCTAACTGCAATGCTTCGATATCGCCTTCGGGTTGTGGAGGTCAGACGGCAATCGCATCGCGGAAAATATCGAAGTTTAGTCAAAAATTAGCGGTTAGACTGGTAAAGCGGACCCCAGACTCCAAAGCTGAAAAAGCTTCGGATGCGACTGGGACGCTGAGATGATGATGATATTTAGAGTTCCGTAGCCAAAGAATAAAATGGGACCATATTTACAGACTCCACCTTCTGTCTGTTACCAGGTTTCTTTCGTGCAAAAACAAGAAAACTATGAATTATGTGGCTAACCAAAACATAATTGTTTTCTAATAATTTATAATATTAGAAAAAAATTTTTAGCAAAAAGTATGACAGACGCCATGTGCAATAAAAAAAAACAAAACGTCATATTGTCTATATCGCAAAAGTATATTTCGGAAGAGGACATTTCCATTTACATGTTGACAATAATTAATCAATTTAATCTATGACATCGCAAAGATACCACAATCTAAATTAATTACATCGATATCTTGTATGTAATCAACAATTTCTAATGTAATAAATATTGTAATTTTAATCAAATTAGCTATCTTTTCTTTGGTAATAGTAGTTTTTTTAAATATATTATTGCTAAAAAAATAATCTTATCGCTTGTGTAATGTAATATGTAGTCTCTTGTGACGAATCCGATGTGTAAGTTATTGTTTTAATATTTTTGCAATACCAAGGTTTATACTTCATTGATCTGATGGTCGCAAGCACTATTACTAAGCTTGGGGTCCCACAGTACATAAATGAAACCCATTGCTATTGATCTATTGATAAGTAGCAATGGGTTTCATTTTGACAGTTCAACAGCATTCATTAAGCCTATGAAGCAATGAATTGGTGCCTATTATGGTTAATTTTTGTGAGCCATGGGCAGCTCGCCGCCCGGTAAGGACAAGCCCAATAATCGGCGAACACATTTTTGTCAAATGATTGCGACTAGTTGGGATCGTTTGGACTGAACGGACCAATGGTCAGTTCGAACGATCCCAACTGATTCCAACTAAGGTAAGAGTACCTATTTCCGCGAATGTCCCAGTACCCGTTAAAAGTATATGCAATTATCTAAATAGTCAAGTAAAAATTATTTTTGTAAGTCTTCTAGTTTTAGCCTAGTGCTCATCCAAATTCGGGGAAGTTCATAACTTAACGGTTACTGGGCCATTTACCTTAGTCGCAATCATTTGACAAAAATGTGTTCGCCGATTAGGGTGCAGGTTCAAGTCGACTGCGCGTTGTGTTTCACGCGCGCCTCAAACAGATGTCAGCACATCGTGACGGGATTCGGCACGAAGAAGCTTCCTGGGTCAGGGTCGCGGGTTGGTTAAAAAGAAACCGTGGCCCTGGCCTACAGGCAAGTGAAGGAACACTGGTGGGTTTTAGTCAGTAAAAGTCTGACACGCCATTTCGCTTCGCCCAGAGCGGGAGAGGTCATTTGATGATTTCCCATCCCAAACAAAAAAAAGGATACTCTGAAAATCTGTTTCAACTCATAATCAAGGCAAAATAAACACGTCCTACACAACTCCACATTTTTCTACTAAACCTACGCCCTTTTAACCAACCAGATCAGGCGCCATAAATGTAATTTTATACCGATACTTCGATCAAAACTCTGATTCCGTCATAACAGTTACAAAAAATCCGTTTCCCAATCGATTCATAATCGTTACATTAATTCGATTGTAATGTTCAAATATCGATTACTTACAACTCTAGTAAAAAACGCGATCCAGATGTCGTAGCGATTATATTATTCGATTATAGAGATGAGAGTAATTCCCATCGATGATAATCCTTACTTTATATCTGTAAATTGTGTTCTCAATGGTGTTAAAAGGTTTAAAAAATTAATAATTTTCACACAGGGTTCGGTTAATTTGACACCTTCGAGGATATTAGTATACGAACTGATTGAGATTATCGATACTTGTGAGGTATCGAATGGCATTGATAACATCACATGACTCTAGTGTTTTTTGGTCTTTTCTTTAGTGTGGGATTCCCATGTGTGGTATGTCCGGTGTGGGTGATGTCCGAGTTATTTTCACTTTTAACTTGATATGAACGGTAAAGATTTTCGTTACTTTCTTTTTTCTTAAATTTTATTTGAGGCTTTTGATACATAATGGCATTACATACTTATCATAACTTAAACTATTCTACATAACTTCGGTTGTTTTTTTTATAATTATACTATTTCTTAACTGCAAGCCCACCTGATAGTAAGCAGTAATACAGTCGTTGATGGTGAAGTGCATTAGTTTATTAAGAGGCTATTCACTCTTGCCCTGAAGACACTTAAATTGTAGTCACACGGAAATACCGCCGCTGGCAAATTCATTATTCCAGTCCTTAGATGTACGCGGTATAAAAGACGAAGCGAAATGCTTCGTCCTGATCGTAGTAGTGTCAATAACTTAAGGACGGTTCGTCCGATGATGGAACGGAGAAGGAGATGGGGTAAGTATTATGTCATGCAATTCCCTCGCACACTCCACTCTTACCTACCCAAAATGCATCCTATAGAACACCTGACAGACTGGCTACACTTCGCCTGTCCTCCAGGCTTTGGAGACTCGTTTTGAACTGAATCTGAGGTTGTTAAAATACTCGTAAACAATTTGGGTGTACTTAGAGGTATGGTCTATTGTTCATTAATCCTCCGTAGAAAAGGAGGGATCCTCCGGCTAGACGGGTATAGAGTCTGGCGGCCACTTGCAGGACGGTAGATGTTGAGAAGTTGTATATACATATGCCAGTTGCACGGTAAACTCTGCATGCGAGATTCAGGATCTGTGTGACGTCAGTATGACGCGTTGTTCTACGTGGCATTTGTGGATAGCGCTACAACACCTTAAATGTAATGATTACCATTTAATTACAATTTTCGAAGATAGATAAAAGATACATTTATTAAACACAAAATAAAAAAAACCCAATAGATAAGTTAGATACATCATCATCATCATTTCAGCTGAAAGACGTCCACTGCTGGACATAGTCCTCCCCCAAGGTTCTCCACGACGACCGGTCCTGCGCCTCCCGCATCCAGCGGTAGATAGTAGATAGATAGATACATCAGATAAAATGTAACTATAGTCCGATGTAATAAATTACCAGAAAGGGTGCCACACGGCTGCATTGACTATAGAATTAGTTTATCAAAAATGCCACACAACTAGTATTGACACCGGTTTCCAACTAGACCAGTAGGGTAATTGTGTATGACACTGTCACTAGCAATGAGTGTAATGCTGACAGTTTCACAACATTCATTGCGTTTATTACGTTGTCGAGCTGACACATTTTTCGAATATATTTTGTAAATGGATTAGCTATACAGTATGTTAAATAACAGAGGGCGTTCCCTTAAACTCGTTAATATATATCATTAATAGATTAAATAAAAATATCAGCATAGAAAAATACATAAAAAATCCGAATAAAAAAATTTAATTGAAATAAATTTGAAAACTCTGTTTTAAATCAAATAGTAGCGTCATGTATATAATAAATTATGATGCTGCGCCTTTCATGTTTCGTACAGGGTGTTTTTTCATGTCAATTTAAAAATTTTTATTATATTTTTATTGGAAAATTTTTAAAACATTTTGTTTTCGAATGGAAATATTTTTTAGCATGTATCTATGCTATACTATTTCGGTTAGCGGGAATGCCCCTGTTAGTTAACACATACCGTATATGCTTCAAAATGATTGGAATTGGTAGTGATAGTGTGTTACGCAATTAGTTTGACGGATGTAAATCAGTTGTTGTTGTTTGTTCAATTTGCCAGTGCATTACACTGAGCAGTAAAGGTATCTCAGACCATGATAGCCTCGTCTTGAATTATTTATTGTCTTCTTTTGTAACTTATCCTGTAAACTTATCCTAACCAATCTAACTCCTTTGTTTCCCGCGTGTGGCCGATTCGAGTGGTTTAGCGTAAAAAGATATGATGAGGCCACTATGCTACAATATTTCACTGTTCTTTATGAATTATTCACTGAATGCACTTTTACTACATAAATCACGCGTTTTTATTTATTAAACGACACTATAAATAATTTAAAAGTCCAATGAAAATGAGCGTGGCACTCATCTTCGCCTTCCCGCCTAAACTCCGGATGCAAATCAGTTTTTCCTAAACCATGACGTATCCTAAGCCTATTTTATTAAATGTCGAAGCTTCATGCAAGACACAAGCCTTTTGATCTCAAATCTCTGACTTTATTCCTTTTATTCCTTCTTTTTTAAATAATTTATTTTTTATTTACTGTTTTTAGTTTAGTTTTATGATCTTCCTGTAAGAATGACTATAAATACTTTTTCTTTCTTTGAGTAAAATTTAAAAAAATGTATCACAAACAGAATACAAAACTAATAATAGGTACTGATTAAAAAACGATACGAACCCATGATACATCTTCGTTAACATTGAATTTAATTAAATAATAGTAAGAGACATTCTATTTCTATTATTTACAAGTCGAAGTCAACGAATCCAATTATAATAAAATAACTCCTATATTTGACCACTCATTTCATTTTATTTAAAGTTCCTAAAACACAGAACAATCCAAAATCAATTCACTACTTGAAGTACCTATCGCTGTCCTTTGCTAAGATCTCATCTGTGTCTAATTGTACAAAACCAATGTATGCCAATTAACCTGTAATTCGTGCTTCAAAGATAAAACCATGAAATGTCACCGTTCCAATTCACATGAGTTTTAAACTGTTCTTGTATTATCGTGTACATCTTTAGGGAGAAAAGCTTTAGTGAGTCTTCTGCTTATCTGGGAGGCAAGATGACTCTTGACTATGTGATTATATAATGAAATTAAATCATAATAAGCATTCCATTACTTCTACTTCTTCTTCTTCAGCTTTTAGAGGTCCACTGCTGGACAAAGGCCTCTCATTGCTTTGGGGGTGTTTGCCATAATCCCCACGCTTCGTGGCCCCACGGGTTACCATCAGGCGGGATCGCAGTCAAGCTCTACTTTAAAATATAAAAAAAAAAATTAAACCAAATGAGGAAATTCCCATAACTACCATAACTTTTAAACCTCTTGATTTATAAATTTAAACATCAAACAGTAGCGTGGAAACTTGATACAGCAGAATAAATTCGATTGAAAAAATGCGTATTTAATAATATAATAAAATATTTGATATCCAATTTAAAAATCTACATATTTGAACCCAATCGGTTTGAATTCGATTGGAATGCCTAACAAGCCAGTCGAGAAACAATATGTCTGTCATTTACGTCACCGTTACGGCCCACCCGAATACGAATACTTACTAATCGATTAGGAAAATCGATTCTGGATTCGAATGAGAAATTCGAAAAATACTACAAAGGTTTATCAGTGGGATCTACTCTCGTTAAATATCATTAAAGCCCCCGACTCGATTTATTACCAATCGATAAACGTGAAATATTTGTTTTCGTATAGATTTTTGTGATCTGTTACCAGCTTGAATGTTTATTGGAATTATCCTTAGTTAATATTGACCTAGATGGTATCTGTAAGGTTGACTATTATTCGGTCTATTTGAAATGATAAATACATACCAAAGACCCACTTAAAACCTGCTACATATATTTAAATAGATTATTAACTTTTATTTCCTTAGTTTGTGTCCCAGGACTGAGAACTTTATAAGCTGATTGAGTATTGGGGTTTGGGGGTCTTTAGAGGATAGGAAGAATCCTCTCTATTTAAAGACCCCCAAACTACAATAGGGTGTAAGGTTCAGTCATCCTCCATCGAAAAGGGTGTAACACTGTTGGAGCTGCTGAATCTTGGACAAAACTATCTTTGCATTGTGTAGATTCAATTTCTTAGTATTGTATAATTGCATGGCACACGTGTGAGCACAATGTATCAGCAATTTATAAGCATCTATTTGTTGGGTTATTTTAATTTCCGAATTGTTATTTTTTGTGTTTTCTATAATGGACGCTCTCAGAGTACAATATATTTCTGCATCGTTCTCACACGGTTGATTTCAACATGAATGATGTAATCAAATATTTGTAACAATAGCTTGATAATTTTAAAAGAGTGTCCATGGAGTTTCTAGCCCGTTTTTCTCCATAGGTACCAGTGGCGAAGGGTGAAATTTTGACAAAGGGAAGCCGGTCCAAAAAAATAAACACTTAAACACTTACCTACTGCAGGATATCTTGGAGGAGGTCTTCAGATAAGAATAATATTGCCGGTAGAATAATATAAGCCATAATAACAAACAAAATCCACAGTATTTAAAAAAATCTGCGATTAAATTACCTTACAGGATCAGTCACAGTTTAAATAACACAAATATTAAAATATAACAAACAAAATTATCACGCACCAGTGGTATAGCAACACATGTCACATTCTAACAATAATTTATTTTCAACCAAACGAAATGAAACACGAAAATATGCCAAAATAAAAAGAATATGACTTGCGAAGGATTTCATTATAACGCTAATTCTTTTTAATTTTGTCGTGTTTCCTTTCTCCCGTGCCGTGGTTTGAGTGGTTTCTTTGTCTCTTTCTATTAAAGGAGAGGAGAGAACTGCAAGCCGGTTGCCATTAGCCTATCTTTCCTTAAATTTTACGTACGGTTAGCGAGCATTAGAAAGAGATGGTCTGACACGCTCTGTCTCTTTTCGCCTCATAGTAAAACGTTGGCCGAGATAAGCTATAATTCGTCGAGTTACCTTCAGTCTAATTTAGGTACGAAAAATTGAAGCGCTGATTAATTTACGACTATAAAATGAAATGTGATACTTAGGGTATTGCTAAGAATTACTATTGCTATTGTAAATCGCGCAGGCATTTAATTAATAATACTTTGTTAATGAAATAGAATGTAAATACTTTTGTATGAATATGGAACTGATTTTTGAAAGGTAACCCGGTGGGAATCGGCTTGTATGGACTCTTCGCCACTGATAGGTACCTACCTACTCTTTGGATTGGGCGACTAGCTTCATCTTACTGACTGACGGACCTTCTGACAATTCAAAAGTGGCTGTACTGGTTTATTTGAAATAAATGCTTTGATTTGATTTAACTTCCGAACAGACGGGTGTTGTGTCTGGCGGGCACTTGCCCAACGGTTGATGTTAGGAAGTTGTGTATTGTAGTTGCACGGTAAACTTTGCTTCCGAGATGCAGAATCTGTATGTCATCAGTATGACGTTTGATTTTGATAGTAAAACTTTACTTCTTTATACATTAACATTACTTAAACTACTTATCAGCTGTTCAGCTTTATTATTGGCATAGATATTTTGTCATCATTTCAGCCGAAAGACGTCCACTGCTGGACATAGGCCTCCCCCAAGGTTCTCCACGACGACCGGTCCTGCGCCTCCCGCATCCAGCGGTTTCCCGCGACCTTCACCAGGTCGTCGGTCCACCTTATCGGGGGCCTACCCACGCTACGTCTTCCGGTGCGTGGTCGCCACTCGAGAACCCGTCGGCCCCATCGGGCATCGGTCCTACGGGCAATGTGTCCAGCCCACTGCCACTTTAGTGTTGCAATTCTTCGGGCTATGTCGGTTACTCTCGTTCTTCTGCGGATCGCCTCATTCCTGATTCGATCGCGCAGTGAAACCCCAAGCATAGCCCTCTCCATTGCCCTTTGAGTGACTTTGAGCCTTCTTATAAGGCCTATTGTTAGCGACCACGTCTCAATTTCCTAAAAGAAGGCGAAGAAGAGAAGAGACTGCCTCTGAGTTTGTTTTGACCTTTTTTCTCTGAATAGTCAGTCGGGATACGCCGATTTTTTTTAATTACTTTGTCACACACTTGGAATTCCTCCAGTATCGTGGGTGTGTTTACAAACATATTTATAAACTCAAATACACTAACAGCCAGACCCATAACAACTACAGTTTGCAGGTCATACAAATATTTCTTCCGTGCTGGTATCAAACCCGCGGCACGCAGCGCAGCATTCAAACATTTAACCACTACGCCAACCATGCCGTCAAAAACTCATCTAATTTAAAAAAAAAATCATTGACTTGTATCTAAACGTATGTGTATAACTTACTTACAGAATAAAAATCATTTATCCACTATTATTTACTAAAGATTTTATTATCTATATTTAGGGTAACATAGATATAAATCAAAAAGCAGGAAGCGTCAAGCGCTGACGCGTGCGGTTGTTGCTTCTCGACAAATTCAAGCACACTTGCTGTTAACAACAATATCCTGTGCGCAATACAGAACAAGTGACACGTGTGCGAAAGGCCAAAATAAGATAATTTAATAAACCAGTTTTAGATGTAAAGTGTTATTCTAATTTGTAGAATACGATTTGTTGATTTTTCATCTTCACTTCCTATAATTAGTGACCGTTATCAATCGATGATTTAATTTTACGGACGACAGCACGTCAAGCTAGCCTAAACTGCCAAATATTTCCAATCAATTTTGAGCTTTACAGCTTTAGCAATAAAGTTGTAAATCTAATAAAGAAATCTGGCAGATTGTAGTAGCTTGATGTGCTGTCGTCTGTACATAATATTGTGTTTACATTATCATTCACTTCATTATTACTCATGATGTTTTCCTTCGCCGTTTTAAGAGCAGTGGTGATGAAATAATTTATACAAAGTAAATCGTCTGACAAAGTTCGAACCTACGACCTTCCCCGTCGTCTTTATACAGGGAAACTTTTTTTCAAGTGCGCAATAAAAAGTGGGTGGCTCAGAATCAATAACAGAACAAATCTGCATTATTAGTTTAAAATAAAAAATCATGTTTTTGTCCGCCATAAAATCAGCAAATGAGAGACACCAACTATTCATATCAATATCGTAGTATTAGCATATGGCCGCGTAGTGAACATGCGGGCGGCGCGGGCGCGCGGGGGTCCTGTGATGTTCCCGCCGTCCCCACTCCGCCGAACATGAATGGGACCGCGTGCGGTGACCATAACATCGATATCATAATAAACATCTTTCGTTATCAATAACTATTTTTTTTTTTGTACTAAAACATATCAAAGTAATAATATTTTTATCTATTAAACTTATTTAGCTATAAGTTGATAAAGTTTGCGCACTGGATAAAATTTTGTCCTGTATAGGTAGTTTAGTGTAAATGCTTCGTGCTTGATGCTTGCTGTATTACTGTCCTTTTCTAAATTCGAAGGCAAACTAAGAAATACATAGGTACCTAAGAGATCATACACAAGATGGCCAATTCTCATACTTTTATAACATTCCAATTCAAGTCGCGTTCAAATTTTTAGCGACAAACAATGTGTCAAAAATAGCAAACGATATTAAAAACTACCCCTCTAGTATCATCATCATCAACCTTATTATCATCCCACTGCTGGGCACAGGTCTCCTCTCACACAGAGAAGGATTGAGCGTAATCACGACGGTTTCTCAATAATGCGTGTTGGCAATTTCGGCATTGGTGTCCAAGATATACATATAAAGTACATATAACTTAGAAAATATAGTATACAATTGATCATTTGAGCACCGTTACCCAATGATAGGTAATCATTCCAATAATTGAAATAAAGTTACAAAAAATCCAATACATTTTTATTAATCACTAGCTTTCCGCCCGCGGCTTCGCCCGCGTGGAGTTCGGTTATATCGCGCGTTTTTTGATTTCCCTCGGGAACATCAATTTTTTCCGGGATAAAAGGTAGCCTATGTTCTTTCTCAGGGTCTAAAGATTGTCTGTGCCAAATTTCATCAAAATCGGTTGAGAGGTTTAAGCGGGAAAGCGTAACAGACAGACAGACAGACAGACAGACAGAGTTACTTTCGCATTTATAATATTAGTATGGATTAAATATCACATAAATAATTTCTCCTCGCAAAGTCATTGACATATTTCTTTTTTTTTTTCTTCACAGGTAAGTCCGATACCACATACATCATAGAAGACGTCATTAGTAAATGTTATGTCATATATCGAAAAAAAGAGCTCCAAACAAGATCTATGGCGGGAAACATTAGCATGTAAGTCGTTTATTATGTGTGTGTGTGTGTGTGTGTTTTTTTTTTTCAAATAATATATTATCGTAAGGGTTGCAAATGCATAGGGTCGCAGGCTGTAGGTACGAAAGAGGTACCGTGGCCTCTGGCATAATCAACTGGGGATTTATTTATTTATTATTTTATTTTATTTATTTGCGGGCGGAAAGCTAGTATTACATAAGAAAGTCCCCTAAAACGCCCACGCATCGACACTTCCTAATGCTTTCGCTGGGAAGAAGAAGTGGCGGAACAAACTATCCAGCAGCACAGCTGTCCGTTCATTTAAAAAAACACATGACTTTACGTCATGGAGAGTTAATTTTTTTAACACCCTTGCTCGTAAAGCTGATGTAATTCCACCGGTTTTAAATATGTAAAGCAGGCCACAACAAACGCGTGTTTTATCAAAGCAAATAGTTAAGTTATAGTCCATAACAGCATTATTTTCCATAACAGCATTATTTTCCATTTCAAGTAATTATGGAACTGATCGCCGCCGGACGGCTTGCGCTGCGCGCTGTTCCATATTTGAAATGGCAAATAATAATACTAATGGAGGGAAAGCAACAGTGTGCATTCACAGATTGAGTTTATTTAAAATGAACAAAATATAAAATACTTCTATTTCTGTTTCCTCGCAAGTGTGTTAAAAACGTCGTACGATATACGTGCGTATTGGTTATAACATGCTCGGCTCAATTACACCCTCGCCTTCGGCTCGGGCTGAAATTCCGCCTCGCATGTTATAACCATCATTACGCACTAATATCGTAATGTACTATTATCACATGTTACTAATACATAAATGTAAGTTATACTTAACTAACTTTACTAGTAACATAATATTTAGTTTTCATACATTGTCTTTAGTTTACACCTAATATTACTTAACGTATATGATTGCTTTGTGTGTTGATTGCAGCAATCGTGTTTAAATAACGTTTAAAATTTCACAAAATACCTACACTCATAGATGATATGATTTATACACTATCACCCTTATTCATAAACGTTGCTTCAAGTTAACTAGTGATTAGCGACTGTTAAACCATACATTTAAGATCACTTAACTTTAATCATCGTTAAGGAATAAACAGCCTCCGTGGCGTAGCGGTAGCGAACGCGGCCGTTGCGCAAGGAGGCGCGGGTTCGATCCCCGCACAGTGCAAATATTTGTATGCATGAATATGAATATTTGCATTGGTCTGGTCGTGCCTCGGAAAGTACGTTAAGCCGTTGGTCCCGGTTGCCATACGAACATCTAATGGCAGTCGTTACGGGTTGTTGGAGCCCTCAAAAAGTCTAACAATTGGTCTAACTGCAATGCTTAGATATCGCCTTCGGGTTGTGGAGGTCAGACGGCAGTCGCTTCACGGAAAATATCGAAGTTTAGCCAAAATCAGCAGTTAGACTAGTAAAGCGGACCCCAGACTCCAAAGCTGAAAAAGCTACTGATGCGACTGGGATTAACGCTGAGATGATGATGATGATGATCGTTAAGAAATAAACCCCTTAAACACTGTGGTGTTTATTCATAAACGATCATTAAAGTTGAGTGACGTTAAAAAGTCAAAAAAGTATGGTTACAGAATCGCTAATCAATATGTAACTTTAAACAACGTTTATGAATAAAGGGGAATATAATAAACATTAAGAAAATGCTCCGAAAAATATACACACACAGGTTCAATATTCATATGTAGCTATGGATATGAAATATGCCCCGCGCCAAACAAGACGTATGGCAGGAAACATTAGCAACCAAGCCATTTATTATGATTTCATATTTATTTTTAAAAAATAGCGTGTTTTATTGTAAACTGTTACCGATTTTGAATTGAATTGTGTGTATTTTTTGTCGAATTTCAGTATTAGGTCTTGTGGATCATCATAATCATCATCATCAACCTTTTTATCGTCCCACTGTTGGGCACAGGTCTCATACAGAGAAGGATTGAGCTTAATCACCACACTTGCTCAATGCGGGTTAGCGAGTCCAGTTTTCCTGTTTTCCTTCACTTTTTAATCAGTCATTTGGTGTCTTGTGGATAATTTGGTCTAACTGCAATGCTTCGATATCGCCTGCGGGTTGTGGAGGTCAAACGACAATCGCTTCACGGAAAATATCGAAGTTAAGCCAAAATCAGCTGTTTGACTGGTAAAGGATCAGGCCCGAGTCGACGACGGCGCCAGCACATCGTGACGGGGTTCACGAAGACCGATGCCTCCTGGGTCTAGGTTGCGGGTTGGTTAAACAAGAAACCGTGGCCCTGACCGTCGCACAGGCAAGTGAAGAAACACGGGTGGGTTTTAGTCAGTAAAAGTCTGACACGCCCTTCCGCTCCACCCGGAGCGGGAAAAATCATTTGACGATTTCCCTTCGTAAAAAAAGGACTGGTAAAAAAAATAAGGCTCCTTATTCTTATTTTTTTACTTAATTGTGTAAAGATTTAAGTGTTACCTAGTCTATTTCAAAAGTTCAATAATAGACTTATATATTGAAGTGACTACAATAATATAATGGTGTTATTTATGACTAAATATCACCAGTAGATATATTATCTATACTAATATTATAAATCGGAAAGTAACTTTGTTCCGCTTTCACGTTGTAACTACTGAACCGATTGCTTTGAAATTTTGCAGACGTAAAGTTAGAAGTCCGGATTAAATAATAGGGTACTTTTTACACCGGAAAAATTGATATTCCTGAGGGAAATCCAAAAAGCGCGTTAGAACCGAAGTCCACGCGAGCGTGCCGCGCGCGGAAATCTGGTATTATTATAATATAAAAATAAACCTATAGTAAAAAGCACAGGTCCTTTTATCAAGTATTCGCCCCGAATGTATCGTCTGTGTTAAGTTAATTCCGTGAGATTACGGAGCCTCCAGATAGTGATGTCACGAATCGTCGGCGACATCGCACATTGCCCGGCTAATGTGGTAATCCCAAACTATTAGGCGACTTGAATTGCAACATCGTCCTCTTTGGACACGAGGCTTTTATAAGTTCAAAGATATGACTGACTTTTGATGTAACGGTTAGCTGGTTAAGCTATAGACTGCTGCGTTGCGTGTCCCAAGTTCGATACCCGCACGCGACAATAATTTGTATGACCCACAAGTAGTTGTTCCGGGTCTGGTTGTTTGTGTATGTGAATTTATATGTTTATAAACGCACCCACGATACGAGAAATTCCTAGTGTGCAACAACTTAAAAAAAAAAAGAAATAGTTCAAGAATGATTTGTCCTCTCGTCTAAATGAAACTGAATGCGATCCAAAAGATTTAAACTTTAGTTAATGTTCACACAACCATTTTTCCAAATTATTTGGGGATCACCTTGGATTCTTTCTCTCCTACATGGGCCACATTCCAAAATCAAAATCAAAGCATTTATTTCAAATAAACCAGTTACAGGCACTTTTGAATTGTCAGAAGGTCGGTCAGTCAGTAAGGTGAAGCTAGTCGCCCATTCCAAAGAGTAGGTACCTATGGAGAAGAACGGCAAGAAACTCCATGGACGCCCTTTTCTTTTTTTTTCCATATTCCTAACGCTCTGCCATTACTCCAAAATTCTCTCCTACCTCATCTTGTAAAGAACACGGACCAGCTAATCTTCGCAGCCCACATCTTGTCAAAAGGCCAGATAAAGTGTCCCACTACCCGGTTGACCGCAAGACAAATTTGAACAATAACTTCTGGTGCTAATGACCATACAGATAACACACTTCAAGCCCATTAATATTTATTCTAAAACCTATGTATTGTTCACACTGATAAATGATTTATGTTCTATAACACCTTTACAGGTCAATCGTATTTTTTTTTTTATTATCTAAAAGGATGTTGGGTTCTAGATTTCTGACGTTTGGCAAGGCGAACTTTACACATTTCGTTTTCTTGGTATTTATAACTAGGTTATTTGACGTAAACCAAGCCGTAACTATTGAGACTGCGACAAAATTTTGTCTATGCCTGTCTACTTTAAAAATAAGAGAAGTATCATCTGCAAACAGCACAACGTCACAGATGCCCTTTAAATTAAATTTTAAATCATTAATATATACTGAAAATAAGAATGGACCCAGTATTGAGCCTTGTGGTACACCTAACTTAACTGGTAACCCGGAAGATTTCACACTATTTATATCTACACACTGGAATCTATTATATAATTATAAATTCGAAGATTCTGACTACTTTAAGAAGAAAGTACGAAACAAACTCAGACTTCACAGTCTTTTTTAAAGTCCAAATATAATTTTCGTCAAATCATTTAAATACCATTTAACGTGCATCTCAACTTAAAACTTAAGAGGGAACTCTGGAAAGCGGTGCTTTCTCTATACAAACGTAGTCCGCTGTTTTCTCCGTGGATAATTATTTTAGACTTTTTTTTCTACAATTTTACACCTTGATTATACGTGTTTCTATCATTTGAATTTTTACGAAACTTAATTAATAAAAGAAATACGATACTTCAAAATCGCGAAAAATAACCCATTTTTACCGCGATGTTCAGATGACTATAGACAAACGTGATAAGTTTTTGACAAAAAAAGAAAATATTAGAAGCATAGGTATACTTTTCCTCTAAATCTATACTAATATATAAAGCTGAAGAGTTTGTTTGATTGTGCGCGCTAATCTCAGGAACTACTGGTCCGATTTGAAAAATTATTTTTGTGTTGGATAGCCTATTAATCCTGGAAGGCTTTAGGCTATATAACATCCCGCTATGACCAATAGGCGCAGAGCAGTAACAAAAAAATGTTGCGAAAACGGGATAAAACGCGGTGCTCTCAATATTTTAACAGACGCTTACTTAATATCAACTGAGCAATAATTCAAAATTTTGCCAGTGGCCGAGGTGGTTTGTTCTTTTTGGATTCTCCAGTACACGCAAAACCTATATCAAAATCTATACTAATATACAACGTGTAACAAAAAGGGTATATACATACCAAGGGCTTGGCATCTTTAGATGATATCAAACGATATCGGAAGGGTTTCAACTCAAAATAAAATACTCAAAAATTGGTACCAAATTTTCGGTTTCGTGTGTTTCTTAAAATCAAATCATAACAAACGTGGCAGCACTCTACATACGTTAATAACTACTCGTTACCCGTCACGTTACTTGCCAAAATCCGATAAATGTCTTCAATATCTCTGTGCGACTAGTATGATAGTAGCTTATCACAGGCGGTGTTTTTCCTCATAACTTCCTAACATAAAGAGATAGGATTAAAAAACCCTTCCAATATCGTTTGATATCACGTAAAGATGCCATGCCTTTGTTATGTATATACCCTTTATGTTACATTGAAGAGTTTGCTTGTATATTTGTTTGTGAACGCGAACGAAGTCGCTGGCGGCCGCTAGTTTTGATATAAAAATATTTGAGATCTGTCGTGTTTAGAAAAAGAAACAGCGGAATACGAAACGTCTTTTGGTCAACGTTTTGTTAATAAATCAGCCTGAGCTGCAACTGTCCTTTTCGTACTTTACTGGAGAGGTTGGAAGCAGCGCGACGGCGATAGTTTCTTCAAATACTTATTTTCCAAATACCTCGGCACTAGAGTCCCCTCTTTAGGAGCTCGGCCAAATTCGACGAACAATCCCAAAGAAAGAACAACACTACCTATCCTTTCCTCGAGCAGTTATTTCGATATACATTCCATAAAACCCCCCTTAAACTATATCGGCTGTCAGATCAATAGCAATAGACTTGCCCTCTAACACATGCAACCTAAAATGTATTTATGTACATTTTCATCACTACCTACCTAACCCTTGAGGATTAAAATCGTGATGTTATGTAACATTTGAAATTTGGCTCCAACATTTGCGCCAATGTTTGTTCCAATGTTGGCCCAATATTTTTATCCATACTAATATAATAAATTATAATGAAATTTGGTACACAGATAGTCTAAACCTAGAGCCTGAGAAAGGACATAGGCTATAAAACATTCTGCTATGACCAATAGGAGCAGAGCAGGAACAAAAAATGATCCCAAAACGGGAGCAAACGCAAACGTACATATTGTTCCCATTATTTTAACAGGCGCTTATTTGATATCAACTGAGCTCTTTCGGTTCGAAGCTTACGCGAGTGAAACCGCGGAGCACAGCTAGTATTAAATAAGTTAGTATTTAATAGCCAGCATATACTATAAAGGCACCCTTTTAGACAAAATTAATTCTAACATATACTCCAAAAATGTACGTATCTAAGTGCTTCATCCCGTAAAGAACACTCGGCAGCTAATCTTCGCAGCCCACATCTTGTCAAAAGGCCAGATAAAGTGTCCCACTCCCCGGTCGACCGCAAGACAAATCTGAACAATTACTTTTGGTGCTAATGACGCACCGATACCGAATGTCGTACGATTTATTGTCGCCACATTGCTGGCCGGCTTTACATACATTTTCATATTTTTAGATTAGGATTGCCGCCGAAAGGATTTCTTTTGAGTTTTCACTGATTCTTCTTCTGGTATTTTTTAATTGGAGGCACTTTTTGGAGACGATTTATGGCTGCGATTGTTTGAATTAAGGCTTAATTGTAGCCCTCAGTTTGGTTTTGTAATGAAGCCAATGTAGGTCATTTTTATCGAGTTTTTAATACTCAATTATTTCTAAAAACAAGTAAAACTCATAACGAATTAAAACATATAGAGAATCACCTAATCTCACTTATAAAACACTTTAAAAGCCTGACTTCACAAATCTTTAAAAAAAAAACTATCCTTGGCCACTGCATTTTAAACCCAGCCTGTCCAAACGTCAGGCCACATTTCTTTACTGTTATATCCAGTCCATCAACGAGGCCCGCCCGCAGGCACCAACAAGTTAACCTGAACTGTGCTTAAACTCAGTTTAATGTATTAACCTCGTTTAGCCCGCTGACTTATCGCACGACAATTTATCCGTGGAACGTACTCGGAACTCGCAAAAAACGGTAAAAAAAAGTTTAATAAAGTCACTTTGTCGAGACACATCGCTGAGATATGACGAGCTTTTGGGCATATTTAATTGTGTTATCTGGGGGAGTAAATATTGCTTTAGTTTTTGTAATATTTTTTGTGAATCGTTGTTTTGAAGTTGAAAAGTTAGCTAATAGATAAAAGTGACTTAGCTGTTTTCATTCTTTTAAAGGTGTTGCTAACGGAATGTTCTAAATATTATCAAATCCATTAAAACAAGACATTACTAGTTTGATCGCTTTTAGTAAAACTATTAGCTTTCCGCCCGCGGCTTCGCCCGCGTGGAGTTCGGTTATATCGCACTTTTTAGATTTCCCTCGGGAATATCAAATTTTTCCAGGTTAAAAGGTAGCCTATGTCCTTTCTCAGGGTCTAAAGAATGTCTGTGCCAAATTTACAGACACATAGACCGACAGAGTAACTTTCGCATTCATAATATTAGTATGGATTAATTAACATAATTATTTCTTTAAGACAATTATTTTATTACTTATCTCCTAACACGACAAATTAATCTAACCCACAGTACCTTGAAGTGACTTTACAACAACTATAAAAATAAAACTTAAACGTACCTTAAATCTATACAATAAACAGTCTAAACGACCTAAATACCCAGGTTTAAAAATGAGCAATAAAAACATCTAGTTCGTATCAACGATCCGACAATCAGGTTCCCAGAGAGCAATTACTAAAGTTTGCGCATCCCCATGACAAATATCTACTCCACTTTAACAAATACGGTTCGGGCGATTTTTTCCTTTTATCTCGTCGCCACAGGGCAGGGCCTGAGATACACAATTTTTCAGGGCGATATAAAAGCTGTAGCAAGTTGAGTCTTTAAAAAGTTTATCGTTGAAAGTTCGCGCACCTCTCCGTGTCGCGAATGATATATCGGGCAGCATTAATCTTTGTTAAACGTTAGTTAGCCGTGTGGTGGAGTCAGTCGTTTTTGCATTTCTTTTTAAGAGGAAGTTAGGTTTTATCTTTAAAGGTATACCGGGTTATAATGTCAGTGGAAGTATATGGATTGCTGGCGGTATGATATGCCTCTTCGGCGAGCTATGTCTGATGTTAATGAAGTGACACCAAGTAACTCACCTCGTGTTGTCACGATAGGCCGCGACTATCACTATTAACAATTTCTTTTGGAACAAGAACTTTGTATGAAAATTTTTCATTTTAACTTAACTTGTCAATTTTTCTTCGGAAATTACAACTTCGACTATAGACAGCCATCTTCATATACCTACTTTTATTACTTTATAATGTCCCACTGCTGGGCAAAAGCTTCCTAACTCTCCATCCACGTCTCTCTGCCCAGAACTGCCAAGGACCAATCTTTACTAAAGGAGTCTATATCAATCAGCCATCTCCATCTGGGCTTGCCATGGTGCCGTGTCTGTTAAGCCGGACCCAATTCTTGGGCATTTCTAACCCTTATTTGGAACCAATATTGGTTCTGTATGTATATAAAAAGTTTGAAGTACAAAACGTTTACCCAATATTTGACCACCGCATCCAGTATTAAGTACCTAACTAGATAGGTACCTACATCACTAAGCACACAACCCATACTTCAATCATCCTCCACATCTGTCATCGGTACACGTGGTACCAAGAACTCTATTGTAAATTAAGATTCTGTCCCGATACGCCCACACACACGCATATACACACACACAAACAACCTTTAAACGGATACCGCTTATCTCGGGAATCAGCATGTATGCATGATCAACCCCCTATAAAGTCATTATTTATTGAGTTTTTATCGATGGGAAACTATGAGTTTTAGTCGAATAATGAGTAACAGAAAACCTTATAGTCATTTCAAGTGATGTAAACTCCATTCGGACATTTAAACAAACCTTTTTACAATCCGCTGGACCGATTATAGCTTCTATTTCAATGGCATAAGGATAGCTTTAAATGAAAGAAAAGTAGTTACAATACCAACCATTTAATGCACGCCATCGTTTGTCATCCCACCAAATTGATTGAAAGGAGAGAAAACAGGGTTTGTTAAATATTTAATCTTTTTCCGAATGAGGTCTAGCTTCTATTAACTGCGAATTTAAATGTCTGTTGTTGAAGAACAGTCTTAATGTTTTGAACAGACAGCTGTACTACTAAGGAATTTGTTAAGCCACTTTTTCTTCCCAGCTAAAGCACTAGGAAATAATGAAAGGTGGGCGTTTTGGGAAACTGTCTTTTGTTTTTGACGTTCGAAAAGTGCTGATTCAAAACTTACTTTGAATAAGGAACTTTTCATTTGAACTTGAAAATGTATTTTGAAGTTGGTTATTTTGTTCTCAGTTCAAATAATACAGAGATCACCCAGAAAATTCTTCATTATCTGAAATTGGAATAACCTCTTACAAATCACAATTTCACAATCGCGTATGTAGTTTGAGTTTCCTATGTTCTGCTTCTCCAATAACTAATGTACTAAGTACACAGGCTTCTACTAATACCTGAAACAAAGGATACAAGACCCGAAGATAATGACTCCTGCCATCAGTCCTCGATACATTAAAACAAACCATCTTAGGAACATTCTTATCAACCAAGGAAGTCGGCACAACGCGACCAATTTTGGCATGCTACCGATAGCCATCTCTCTCGATTTTTATTTATACTTTGGAATAATATTCGCCACCTAGTTCGCATAAATTATTATTCGAAATCTATTTTATCTTTTCTATCTCGATCAACCGATTGTGGTTTATTTATTTGGACTTCGAAGACTAGACGCCCACGTGATGTTTTCGAAATACGAAAAAGGAATTTCTCGCATATTCTATGTATTCATTCTTTTTAAATGTTGCCGAATATTTTTGACATATCTTGGATAGGATCGGGTTCAATGGCACTGGACGTTACAAATATTTGTATACTTCGCAAATATATTCTAAAGTTGACGCCAAAATTAAGTGATTTTTTTTTAAATTTTAGCTTAGTTGTTAATTTTATCGGCATACTGTGGTCTCCTAGTGGAGGATTGCACCTACCTATAAAGATATATCAGATCAGATTATATCGGCACATTTACAATTTTAATTACATGGTAAAATGGTTTTTATTGGCATCACTTCCAGTAAATATACTGTAATGATGTCAATAATGATATTTATCTATTTTCATCATCATCATCATCGCAGCGTTAATCCCAGTCGCATCTGAAGCTTTTTCAGCTTTGGAGTCAGCGTTCCGCTTTACCAGTCTAACTGCTGATTTTGCCTCCAAAACCCGAAGGCGATATGAAAGCATTGCAGTTAGACCAATTATTGGACTTTTGAGGGCTCCAACAACCCGTAACGACTGTTATTAGATTTTCGTATGGCAACCGGGACCCACGGCTTAACGTGTTTTTCGAGGCACGACCAGATCAGTGCAAATATGATCTTAATCTTTATCTAGAGAATTGGATTTTATGCAAACTCAAGCCAAAATTCACAAATTTTCTGCGATATACTATCATGTTACGCCAATGTCAAAATATCAATTAACACCCCGCATTCCAAAGAGAAAGAAACTCTGAAATGTTACGAACAACCACCACCAGTCAGCTTAATGACCGCACACTGCATTCTCGGGACCTCTCCCGAACAAGAAAGTATCAAATATTAACCATCGGACACACCTGAAGCCAGACAGCCTGGCATGCATATGAAGAGGACAGATACACGACCACAAACTTACCCAAACACCCCCGAAAATACGACCAAACTCCTATCCCGCAGCAAGAAGAGTCATTTTCGAATAATATTTCAATTACGAAACGATCTGAATAAAGTTGCAGCACTGCCTGAGATAGTATCATTTCGTACGTTAGCAAGAAACACATTTCAAGCGAAACATGGACGATGTTGGGGTCGAATCGAAACAAAGCGTTGTGACATCGAGATAAGAATCGATAGGCTCGCGAAGTCGGCGTCGCGCCGAAACGCACCGAACAAATTATCGATTCATAAAAACATCGATTTTAAAATATTGCCGCAAGTTTATCGCGTCATTGTTCCGATAGGGTGGCCAGTATAATGTTAATAAGTGGCCAGCATTAAAAATTCTTTGCGTGTGTTGACTTTGTGCGCCCTTGGAATTCTTGTCGCTGTTTTAAGACGAAGCTTTTTAGTGTTGCTACTTAATTATGTTATTGAATGGAAATTTAATTAATATTATATTTTAAATCTTGATAATTGGTCTGGGTTTAAGAAGGCTTAATGGGTTTCATAATTAGCAATGGCCCTCAAAGAATTTATAACAAGGTGTGTCAAAATAATATGATTATTCAAACATAGGTACCTGTTACCAAACTTGATACTTGGTAGGAGGCATGAATTTCACACTTATTAAACGACTGTTAAGTTGTATAGTGCTTTGTCAAATAACTTTCTTCATCGTCATTCTCAGCCCTTTCAAAATTTATTTTCAATCATTTATTTATAAATTCTCCCATACTATTAGCCGCCATTTCGATAGTCGCTATAAAATGGGTCTTTCCTAGCCATCTTATCTTCTTTCAAACATGGTAGATATTCGAGTCATCTTAAAAAAAAACATAATCCATCTTTAAAACAAAATCTCATATCTTCGCCGTTTTTGTTATAAAACACGTGAGCTTTAAAGTAAATCCCTCGTCATCATCACCGTCATCATTATCATTATTAATATTAAAAAAGGGTTCATCATCATCCATCATCGACCTTTTATCATCCCACTGCTGGCCACAGGTCTCCTCTCATACAGAGAGGATCCCTCAGTTCTCAGTTAACTGCATTGCTGGTGGCAAATGTATGGCCACCCTCCATGCGCCCGCGCAATCTCGCCCGTCCGTCATACAGTATCGCGCGATCGTCGCCCCACAGTGGGGCGACTAGCGAAATGAGCTTTTGTTTGTCACTTGCTATCGATGATTTTAATACAATGTATTGTTGTAGCAAAACATATTTTATACCGATATCGTTAAATGTGATCTGATGGAAAAAGTGGAAGTTATTTGAGTCTCAGGACGTATATGTAGATGGCGGCACCTGTCTTCCAAACCACTGCACTGTACATCAAAGATGATAAGTATGGACAACCTTCGTATTTAAGAATGTACATCTATCGATCGATTTTATATAAAAACATCAACGTTAACAGTTAGGTAAATAAGCATAGAGTGAGCTGAATCCCTTCTCTTCTTCGTTTCGCTCTTGACAGAACGGTCGTGGTCACTATAACTGAATTCGAGATGTTGATGTAGCTCACCGCACGATCTCTCTCCATCTATCCCTGTTGGACGACAGTCTGGAGCATTCATTAACAGGTCCCCTCACTGCCGACTTGATTTGGTCGGTCCACCTCATCAGTGACCTTCCACGAGGTCTGTTCCCCTCTACTCTGCCCTGGACGACCAAACGTTCTATGGAGTTATTATTGCGCTTTGACACGTGGGCGAAAAATCAGAGTATACGGGACTGTACTAATTCTGAAAGACGCTGTTTGATGCCGAGTTCTTGGTGTATAGAAACATTCGTTCTAAACTCGTTCCATGATACCCCAAGCATTCTTCTCCAAAACCACAATTCTAGAGCGTCGAATCCCTAGCATTAGTAGAAATGATAGCGGTCACTTCTTCACCAGTTGTGACAGTGAGGCTACAGAATCGCCCTGCGGAATTGCGCCAAAATGGTATTAAATGAACTTTGTACTCGGTATTACCACAGTTCTTATAAGTTGCCAGTGTTTTTGCGAGTACTGCACCCATTCGGAAATAAGATTAGACACCATAGAACCTAGACACCAAGACAAATGGTAACTGCAGTTCACAGTTGGTATTGTTATCCCTATTTTTCTTTTAATGCCTTCCTTATATTTACGGAGTACAAGTTAAAATTGGTTTAACGAACTGTAAAATAAGTACGTTTAAATGTCTAATCTTATTTCGAATGAAGTACAGTAGCACAGTTTTACAAACCATTATTAACTCTGTTTTCACACAGGTGCATGCACAAGATATTTTGTAGAATGTTCCCATATCTGGGACATAGGCCCGCCTCTCTTAGATAGGGAGTGGGCTGTAATCTACCACACAGGCCCATTAGAGTCCGGGATCGCTTAGGAAAAGTATGATATGTAAAAAAAATAGTGCTACTGCTGGGCTTTGATCACACGACTCTATGTTCAGAGGCGCCAAAGACAGATTTGAATTCTTTAGAGGATTCCAACTCATCACGCCAGATCTGTCCAGGCCAGCGTTGCCGCTAAACTATTTATTTAGAAACCTATGTAAAAATACTCCAACATTTGCATTCTACTTACCCACAAACAGCAAGAAAACTAAGTTGTCCCACAAACTGTGGAAAGTAAACAGTAGACATTAGCACATTAGACACCTGTTGCCACAATCAGATGGCGTTCCGAGTCCTTTGCGCGCTATCTAGGCTCATTACGGCCGAGACCCCTTCCCAACAAGTAATGAACAGTGAATAAACATTCCAACATTGGAATGGAATAAAGCTTTTGAAATGTAGGTTAGAGAAGTTTTTACAAACCAATTTATGAACTAAACACTTCTTACAGATAACTGTGAAACATACCAATCAAGTCGTGAGAAAAATCAAAATTAAAAGTTATTTCAGGCAGGTTTTCAGGCTCGGCCTAGTTTAGACGTTAGGGCTCACTTTGATTGTTTGTAACGTAATTCCTCTAATATATTTCGTAGGTTATAATTTGTAATTTCTTTTCAATAAAACATTTTTATTTTTATTTATTTTTTTATTTATTAAAATTAGCTTGAGAATCAGCACTTTCTTCGACGTCGTCAATATTACATAAGACAGATCCCCCAAAACACTTCCTAGTGCTTTCGCTGGGAAGAAGAAGTGGCGAACAAACTCCCCAGCAGCACAGCTGTCTGTTCATTTAAAAAACACAAGACTTTATACAATACTATATATAGTAATGAACACAAGAAAACACAACAACGGTGCCACTTTTAATTATTTGTTGCATCGGGTGACGTCTTTACGTCGGCGCCGGCTGTCGCTGAAAACCAGCACTGGGCTCTGTTTTTGCATGGAGTCGCAGCATAATGCTTAGCGATAGCCGTTTTGCGTGGATGTGACGCATGTTTCCCTCAACTATTTCTTATTTTTTGTTTTTTTGTAAACTTTTGCGTCATGTTTACTGCAAATAAACGTTTTTACTGTTCTATCTTCTTTCTTTCTTTCAACAATGAAATTATTTACCATATACCAGCTACTCACGCCAAAATACCAGCAACGCAAAAAAAAAAACAAAATATCATTAAAACGGAAATGTAAATAAGTAAAAACTTATTACCTAAATAAAAGCCCCAGGTATATAGGGCGTAAATGTTTGGAAATGTTGTGTAATACAGAAATTAAAAATATGAAAATTGTAAACTATAGTTTATTTACATATTTCTAAGGTCCATTGTAATGATGAAGCTTCTAGTTTTGTAAATTGTACCCTGTAATAGGGATGTTTCCTGGATAAGAAAAAAATGATTCTATTTAGTCCGTCATTCAGTTTATAGAAAAATATTGGATGCGTATATTTTGTTTTATCAAATCAATAAAAATTGCAAATATGAAAGAAATCAAAGATAGTCATATAGTCAGGAGTGGTGGCTGGTGACGTCACTGCTCTCTAAAAAGTGTAGTGTGCAGTGACGTCACACGAGTTTTCAACGCACTGTGTCGTCTTAATTTTTTGTTTATATGAAAAAAGAAAAAATACGTGTCTGGTATTTTCTGGAAATCTGACTGACGGAATAATTAGTTTTTTTTAGTCAAATACCGTATTGTGAAGTTTTGCAGTATCACACCATCAGTAGCAATGGGTATCATTTTGACAGTCCAACAATATTCATTGCGTTATTTACGTTGTTGAGCGCACACATTTTTCGGACATATGGAGCAATGGATTAGCATTATGCTTCAAATTGATAATAATAGTATATGTTACTTAATTAAGGTGCAGTTGCTACTAAAAATTTAATTACAAAACTCTTCTTGTAAACAAAGATCACCTTTTTCTCATACTTATTACTCAATTTTAAACACATTTAGTGAAATTCTACATAAATATAATATTCTGCTTGCCTTATCAAGAGGTCGTGCGGTGAGGCCTCAGTTCTAGGAACGAACAAATCTACAGGCTCTCCCAAACCTACAGACGCTAGACGCCCTGGAATGAGGGTAATGGAAAATGAACTTAAAGGCTCTCGCTTTAAGAATGGATTTGGAAGCTTTCTTAGTAAAGTTTGAGTGTGACGGCCGTATGTTACACGGTAACTTCGTCATATACGTTAAATATTTTATTATATTAGAAAAAGGAATGTTCCATTCTTACTACCAACGACCATTTAAGTGTATAGCTTTATTAATATCAATTGCTTCCTCTCCTTTATTTATAATTGTAAACTGGTGCTTGACCGCAATCCCGCCTGATGGTAAGCAGTGATGCAATCGTTAATGGAAAGCGCGCTAGTATATTAAGAGCCTATTCACTCAAAAAACCGAGTGAATAGGAAAGAAAACGGCAGTTGAGCGAGGTAATGCAATTTTAAACCCAACAACACGACCAACGATGCTGCGCCAGAGGGAGATTTATTTCTCTGGAGGTGCCTCTCCTTTTTGTATGTTTTCTTTTCACCTTTTTCTTATTTTTTTTTTGGAAATTTTATTCATGTTTAGTTCCATTCGCCAGCTCCAGCAACATTACTAACAGATTTTGTAAAATAAAAAGTACCAAGGTACTTCCTTGACCTTTCACACGAGCGTTCACATCGGTGTAACGCGCGTCTGTTATCGCGATATCGCCGCGCGGGGTGGCCGCGCGTCGGGCGATCCTCCGTCGCGATTACACGCGGGACGCGCGCGATATTTAGCAGAATGACACGACAATGTCGCGTCGTGGGTAGCTGTTTATTGTGTCGTGAATGGACGGCCTTATATCGTATGTTTGTGTTGAATATATCATAAATTAAATTATGTACACTTGAGGTATACTTAGTTTTAAATATAAAGTTTATATTGTTATTATCCTTATTTATACTAGTAATTAAAACACCAGCCTCTCAAGTATGAGTGTACCGATGTAACTTTTCTAAGTTATATGTACTTTCTAAGTATATTTTGGACACCGATGACTGATTACAAGGTGAAGGAAAACATCTTGAGGAAACCTAGACTTTAAAACTGAAATCGCCAACCCGCATTGAGCCAGCGTGGTGATCGCTCAAACCTCCTCTGTTTGAGAAACCTTCTTTTTTGCCGAGCAGTGGGACGATGAAAAGTTTGATGGTGATGATACTACTAATTCATTGCTTCATATGTTCGACAAAATTATGTGCTCAGCAACGTAAATAACGCAATTAATGTTGTTGAACTGTAAAAATGATGATCATTGCCATTAAAGATTATCATTTAAAATACATTTATATCCAAATAAAATCGTTAATGAATTAAAACTGCGAATTTCAAAATAATGAACAGAGATTTAAATTACCAAAATCAAAAATTAGTTCATATCCTATTCTAAATTTTTATATCAAAATTACATAACCAGTTAAATAAAAAACTACACAGTATCGCAGCCAAATAAATTCACTATTTTAACATTTAAAAGTTATTTTTTTTTTCAACACTCATCATTTCTGCCGAGAGTGTCATAAAAAATATGCCGAATATAAGCTCAATAGTATTCCGTAGAATACTATTATTAGTATTATGATATACACACATCAAAAGTGTCTAGGGATCAACATATATTTTTGCAATAACTTTTCTCCTGATTGATATTAATTAAAATTTTCTTTAAGGATTCATCAAATAAAGTGTTTTCGTTTGTCACAGTAACGATAAACCAAGTCACCTTTGCATTAATAAAGAAATTTGCCATTTTCCTAATAAAGGGATATTTGACATTTGAACCACTAACACAAAAGTTCGAAAAAAAGACTGAAATAACAGTTTTCTCTAAAATTTTATTGGGTAACTTAAACAATTAATAATCCGTGTTTCTACCGCGAACACTAACAACACAAGAACATCGGTTTGGCATACTCAAAATGAGTTCATCCAAATGACGCTGTGGAATGGCCGCCCATGTTCGTTGCAACAACAAAAAAAGGTCTTCTTGCGACTGGATACCCTCCATATTCGGCAGAGCTCTTCTCTGTAGCATATCCCATGCATGCTCAATCGGGTTCAAGTCTGGCGACTGAGCAGGCCAGAGCAGGACATTGATGTTAGCTGCGGCGAGAGTCTGTCTTACAACTCTTGCGGTGTGCGGTCGTGCATTATCATGCATTAACTGAAATAAGGGACCGATTTGCACTTGTAGAGGAACGATGACGTCTGATACAATCGTTTCAGCATAAATTTGAGCGTTGAGGTTGCCTCTGATCCAAATCAACTCAGTTCTTCCGCCGATCCAAATACCCGCCCATACCATGATGGTTCCACCACTATAAGGATGGACTTCCTGGCAGGATTTTAATCGCTGTTGGCGTCCAGGGGTTCTCCAGTGTCGTATACATCTTGTATCCGGTCTCATACCAAAACGAGACTCATCAGAAAAGCACACGAAACGCCATTGTTCTTCTGCCCAATTTCTGTGTTCAAGAGCCCATTGATATCGAATCCTACGATTGTGCATTGCTATAGGTGGTACCCGTAGCGGTCTTCGGGAATGAAGGTTCACTTCATGCAAGCGGTTTCTGACTGTTTGGTCGCTAATTAAGTTCCCTGAAGAGTGATGAAGCCTCACGGCTAACATCATGGCGGTTATTGTTGGAGCTCTTCGAGTTAAGATTTGAATGTATCGGTCTTGTCTCCGTGTGGTGCAGCGATACCGTCCTCCATGGCGCTCAGCCACGGTACCAGTGCTTCGGTAACGTGTCCAAAGTCGACTGATAACACTCTGACTTGTATTCAGAGCTAAAGCCACAGTACGTTGCCGGGAACCAGCTTCTATCATTCCCACGGCTCTGAGCATTTCTTCCCTGCTTAAATGACGTCGCCGCTCCATAATAACGTTGGTTTTAATCAGTAGTAGGGAAACAGTAGCACTAATAATGTCTTCAATGCGTTGTATGTTTTTATAGGGAAAATATTGACAGCTGATTTTCATCTTTTACTCGAATTTGATTCACAGTTCCTGATTCAAATTATGAAATGCACCAAAAAGGATCCATATAAATTTATAAAATCATAAATTTATTACAAAGCCACATCTCAATCTCAAGAAATCCGCATAAAAATGCTTGATCCCTAGACACTTTTGATGTGTGTATGTATTTTGATAGTCATAATGTTATAGATAGGTATTGATATATCACAATATGACTAAAAATACATATATCTGAAACCTTAAATATCAAAAACGTTTCATTTTTCCGTTTCCAACACCCGTTCTAAATAAAATTTATTAAATTAGAACGTAATCCTATAAGTAATTTCATTTATTTATGTAATATTGAGCAAAATTCGTTGAGATTGTGATCAGAGAGTTAATCTATGTGAAGATCGTAACAGATATAGAGTTCGAATTTACATAAAATAATATTTATAGGCCTGTGCTTTTAGGTGTATTAATGGGCGGGCCCTGGCAACACTGATAATCCCGTAAAGCATAATATTTGTAGGCGTATGTTGGAAATATTTGCGTTCAATATTTGAGGCTTAAATCGTCAAGTATCGTCATTTTCGTCATTTCGATAATCACATGATTCAGTCATTATCTGCTTCTTAATTAATTAAAATGGCGGAAGTAATATCAAAGCGACGCATGAAAATTAGCCTGTTAATTAAATAAAAATATTAGTTATTCTATACAATTTGACCACGTATCTATTGCACTTTTTAAGGAAACAGTTTTCGCACTTTTCAGGGAAAAGCAGATATGCTTTTAGATAAACGACGACAAGTTTTTCGCGACTTATTTATCTCTAAACAATTGTACCATCTTTCGACCTTACTATTCCAGATATTGTCACCTCTACGTTCAAATCGGAAGCCGGATCACAGAGTCGGTTAACCCCTACAAAGCTCTTGTTAGCAGGCAATTTAGCGATAGTACGCGCAGCCAACCGACCCTAGATACTCCGTCTCATTAGCCAGGGTTTAGTACGCGTTCGACAGGTTAAATTAGGAAGTGCATCATACTCTATGGGGTGCACGTGATTGCTCTTTGCAATAGAGACAAGTAGCACTGGAGGACTTTTGCTTGTGTGAGTCAAGGTCGAATGTACAGCCTCAAAAAGTTACTTGTTTTTTTTTTTTACTTCTTCTGTGACGGTACATATGATTAAAAAATAGCAGTCATGGGACTGACAGGTAGAAGTGAAAACTGTAATCATTAAAGAGTTTTTGGCGGGAAAGTTAAGATGAATGTCACGCTCATTTTTCATTGGACTTTTACAGTATTTATAGTGGCGTTTACTAAATAAAAGCGCGCGTTTTATGTAGTAAAAACTGCATTCAGTAAATAATTCATAGAGAACATTGAAATATCGCAGCATAGTGACCTCCCTCGTAGACGGTTCACGCGGCCGTCTTTTTCGACTGTCATGGGCGAAATCCGCCATTATTATGAAATAAAATTTTCAAAGAGTTTCTATAATTTGTTACACGTGTTATTGGCAAAATTATTGTGGTCCTATTCCACAGGGGCCATTGATCGAGAGTTGAAGTTGAGTTGAAATCATTAAAAAAAAATACACAAAAGTAAAAAAACAAAAAGCGATCACGGTGTCGGATCTGTGCCTTCTTCCCCATCCAGCAATAATGCTCTACGTCGCTATACAAGTTTTCACTTTATAAAAGCTGGCTTTCCTTAGCGATAACTTGCTTATTTTTTATGGCCAGTCATAAAACAATCAAAAAGTTTTTGTTGTAGTATTCATAATTCGAACATGAACTGAAATCATAATGCTGTGATTCACAGCTGCCTAGCTGTAGTAGAAAAATGTCAACCAACTTTTGGAGGCCACTGTATGGCGTTGCTGTTCTTATACAACGTGTAACATAAAGGGTATATACATAACAAAGGCATGGCATCTTTACATGATATCAAACGATATTGGAAAGGTTTTTTAATCCTATCTTTTTATGTTAGGAAGTTATAAGGAAAACACCGCCTGTGATAGGCTACTATTATACTAGTCGCACAGAGATATTGAAGACATTTATCGGATTTTGGCAAGTACCGTCACGTGTAACGAGTAGTTATTAACTTATGTAGTGTACTGCCACGTTTGTTATGATTTAATTTTAAGAAACACACAAAACCGAAAATTCGGTACCAATTTTTTGAGTATTTTATTTTGAGTTGAAACCCTTCCGATATCGTTTGATATCATCTAAAGATGCCATGTCCTTGGTATGTATATACCCTTTATGTTACACGTTGTATAATAAATAGTGGTAACTGTATTATTACTTTAAATTACAGGAAAGACCATCATATCCTTATATTAATATTATTCAATCAGCATATTGCGTAACATGGCCCCTTGGCTCCATATAATTTCAAAGGATAGCAATTTCATAATTTCGTTCGTTTACATCTATTGACACCCCAACATCAAAAAGTTTGCCTCATAATGAATGTACCCTAGATTCTAACGTCCTTCAGACTAAATTCACCCAACTTCCTACAAATCCATACTCTTTCAAATCGAGACTAAAGCTCTCGTATCCCAAGATTCACTCAAACCGGAAAACCACATCTTTCGCGTTCCTACAAAGCTTGCAATGCAGAACTTGTATTGGAATACACGTTAGCAATTTGTAGTACTAGCTACCAGGGTTGTAGGAGTAGTAAGTAATACATAGTCACATGCATCACGCACATAGATCGAGCAGTTATCGGCGGCTGCGCCGATAGCGCGGCGTGCGCTCGTACGATAAGGCTCGCTCGAGTCGCCTATATTTCACACCACACTGGTTGTTTGGTCCAAGTGTGGTGGAATATGGAGTAAAAAGTTTCGAAGACAATTTGGAATAGATACTGTTTTTACTTATTTAGTTTTTTACATTGTTAAACTATGCATATTTTTCTTGGTGTGTTTATTTTGTAATGATTAATGTGAGTTTTAGTTGTGAATAATAGACATTCTTTTTTCTCTTCTTTATAATACTCCCAAGAACTTGTATTGTTTGACTGCAAGCGATAATGAAACTTTAAATTTATTTGACCTAAATTCAATGTTCTATACTACCCCCGTCACCAGTGGAAGTCAGGCCATATTGATTGTCCAAATACAGGACGTTTTTATTTGACACTTTAGCCCTCTTTTCATAAACGATGCTTTAAGTTAACTAGTAATTGCTGACTGTTTAATAATACATATTTGACGTCGTGTTAACGTCTTTTAATTTTAATCATTGTTGTGAATAAACACCAGATCGTTTAATGGGTTTATTCACAAACGGTGATTGTAGTTAAGCGACATGCAAATGTTAAAAATTTATAGTTTAACAGTCGCTAATCAACGTTTATGAGTAAGGGTTTAATGTCAAACTGACAGTATTTCAATAATATGAAGAAGCCGATCTCTTATGAAACCATAACTTTCAAAGACTTTCCTAACGTTGTTCCTCTTAGAGCGCCCAATCAATTCATACATAAATTGATCTATTTATCAATCCCACAACATTATTGCGAATCTCCCCGCTTTATCCCCCAACGTGGGCCACACAACGCGACGGCGACGACTAATAAAACGATTTAATATCCACTTCCGAACGCTCAGTGCTCCCTGCCTCGTAAACCCAACGGTCCACTACTTAGAGTATAAAATTAATAACCACATTTAAATAACCTCTCTCGATTGGGTGTGTTTGTGATATGAGTTTATATGATAGTGATGGTTTTTAGAGTGAAAGGAGTATTAATGTCTTTAGGGAGTATATTTTTAGAGTGAGCGGGAGTATCGATTGTAGAATTTAGCCTAGGTAATGAATTTTGGTAACCAGGTAAATTTTTTTTTCGTTTCTACTTTCTAGAGTTAAGCTTTCTCTAATGTGAATTAGCGGGATGTTTCTTGTTATGTCATCATCCTTTGGCAAAGAACCAATATTACCAATCAAAGTACGTTATACCTTCCCTCTAGGGAAGTCTTAAACAAATCCCTTTTCGAGTGAAATTTGAGAGCTTATCGATTAATCATTAGAAACGTTTTCTGAAGCTCCCATAAAAATATTATAAAAAATAGCAACTTTCTGTTAGACCTCAAACGTTTCTGAACATCTCAAGAGCATAAATTGCAAAATTGTCATCTTATGAAATTACCTAATCTCACTATCAATTTCCATCACAACGGATCAAAGTATTTACTATCACAATTCATCAATAACTTTCTTCTCACAACACTGACTAACCAATATCGATAAAACACGAAGCCAGCAATCAGCTATAAACTCCTCCAGACTTTAAAACATGCACTTCATATCAATTTCTTTCAAACGCTCCGATCCGTTTACGGCTCGTATTTTATCTGCGTGAATCGGACCGGCGCGGCGCGACATATAGCGCGGTGTCGCACGTTATCGCGCGACTGCACTCCCGATATCGCGCGAATAGGGTTGCCGCGGCGAAAATAAACTAAATAAATGTTCTTGATTCGTGAATGTTGCGGGCTTATGCGGTTCGGGGGTGGTCTACATTTGCTTTTTGTGGGGTTGGCTTAATAGATATTTATTTGTGTTTAGTATTTATGATTGATACGTGGATCAAACGTTCAACTGATCATGTTCAATGTTAAGTAACGTAGACTGGTGCCTTCCATACCTATTATTGGAATCAATTGTAACAGCACATTAACCTACTTAGGACCCATTAACTTAATCAAATTTTATTCCGTGGTGCTTGGCAATCTGGGCTTCTCCCAGTTGCAATAATGTCCCTTTGTGCCGATTGGCCTAGTTCTGTTCTGTCTCCTGCTTGTTATGGAGGGAAGTGGAAAAAATATCTTTTTTCTTACTCCTCCACTATTCTTTTCTGATTAATTTCGTTGCGGGACCCAAGACAGTTGAATCGTTTCTCCGGGACTCGTCAAGCTTCATTGCTCGGCATTTTTCTGGCGGTCTCCACTGTTGCTTCTGGCTTTGAAACTTACTTTAACTTAGAAGTGATCAAGCAAGCTTGAAGGTTATTAAGTTTTTTCTTTTCTTTATACCTATAATACTAGACATTTACAGCACCAAATAGCTTAGACCAGAGGAGGATGGAATGGAACTAATAAAAAGAATTTATACAGCGGTAAGTGCTATAGGATCAGACTTAATACTTCTGAGATCTTCCCTTGTTTAACTGCAATCAATAATGTAACCTTAACCTCATGTTGACCTAACGTCAGCGTCATGTGTAATGATTAATCACTTGTTTTGTAATTTTAAGAATGTTAACAGTTTGATCTCAGTTAATCACGATCTGACTGGACCTAAACTGCTCAGGATCGAGCTTGTTGGCGTGCCATGAAGGAGGCCTATGTCCAGAATGCCTATGGACGAGTAAAGGCTGATGATGATGATGATGAATCACGATCTGTCAAAAATACCTCTAAAATCCGTACGCTTGTGAAGTTGATTGGCGCTGAGATGGGATTCTGACTAGATTTGGAACGATTGTATTTACGAATGTGTAACCTAAGTTTTCACAATTAAATAAATGAAGAATAGATTAGAAGTACAAAAACTTAACGCATTAAGATATAAAAGGCACTTTTGTATTTTATCCAAATAAAGCATAATTGATTCTAGTCGACCTTCTCGAGACTCATTAAAATCAGATTCATTAGGCTTTTCTATCACTTCAACTAACGCTTTCTGACTGACAAAGCTACAAATAAATGTGAAATCATAGCGTCCCGATTAAAAAAATAATGAATAATAACTGCATTACAACTCCGCCTTTACAAACCTTTACAAAAGCTACAAAACAAACACTATCTTAGGTGGCCACAAATCTTTATCAAAATTCATAGACTAGTGCAGAGGATCACAAAACCCAGGAGATACAATGTTGCCTGCGATACGGCGGGTGTTTGAAGGCGATAACGGGTCGCCTGCCCCGCTTGGACGCCTCGCCCCCCGCGTACGGACACCAGCCGGTTGGGAAAATCGGGACATGTGCATGAAATTTAAGTTCGATATAAGATTAGATAAATAGATAGACAAACCTATTATTTGGAGCACACAAAAGATGGCACAACACGCAAAAGTACACGAATCTATTATCTATACTAATATATAAAGCTGAAGAGTTTGTATGTTTGTTTGTTTGTTCGCGCTAATTTCGGGAACTACTAGTCCGATTTGAATAATTCTTTTTGCGTTGGATAGCCCATTAATCCAGGAAGGCTTTAGGCTATATTCATACCTATAACATCACGCCGCGACCAATAGGAGCGGAGCATGGCTAAACCACGCGAACGAAGTCGCTGGCGGCCGCTAGTATAATATAAAAAGCAAAGTGCAATAAACAAGGTTACTAAATTAATTTTGTTTTATAATTTTGCATAATTATTTAAGTAAAAGTGACATAGTTCGGTGCGCATCTCAAGGTTGCACCATTGTTACGTATCCGAACGTAGAAGTTTACTCTATGTATCTATGGGCTTCAGGTTCCGCCCGAGACTTGCAAGATTACACTTGTCCGTCACAGTCTTGTCTGAATACACGCCATTAATCTAACTCAAAGTCCAGTTGTCTTATTTATAAAATCCCGGCCACGAAACATAACATGGTGTCAGAAGTCTCCGAAACGAAGTCACAGAAGTCCTGCAAGTCGCAGAAATAAGTAAGACAACAGAATCTCCACCGCGTGGTCACGTCCTAAAATGGCCGAAAAAACAAGTCGTCCCCTGCCGCCGAGTAATTTTTGTCTAAACATCAATGCCTCAAACATGCCACTGGCCTGGCGAAACTTTAAAACCAGTCTTGACATTTATATGATCGCCAATAGTTTGGAAAATGAATCCGACAACAGAAAGGTAGCCATTTTGTTACAAACAATGGGTCCCGACGCTCTGCAGATTTTCTACTCATTCAATACAGAGTTGGAGAAAATCACATTTAATAAGTTACTCGCCAAATTCGAAGATTATTTTACGCCGCGCGTAAATATCTCCGTTGAAAGACATAAGCTCTTCAATAGAAAACAAGGCCCAGATGAAGAAATTGAGACATACGCCACTGATCTCAAGAATTTAAGTATCCAATGCAATTTCGAAGGTCTTGCCGATGATATAGTAAAAGACATATTCTCATGGAACCTAAATTCGTCTTGCTCGTACATCAGAGAACGTATCCTGATCGAGAAACCATCTTCATTCGATGCCGCTGTCAGACTCGCTAAAACATTAAGAAACACAAGGCTAGAGGTTAAAGCTTTATCAAGTCACGAAGTAAGTGTTGTCACCAGTCAATCTCATCGTAGTCGTCAAAGAAGTCATAGTCGTCAAAGAAGTCATAGTCGTCAAGGAAGTCAAAGTCATCAGTCTCAACAAAGACAAAATTATCAGTCTCAAGGAAGTCAAAATCGCCGAATAAGCAAAGCATCGTCCAGTCAAGAACCTCAACTTAAACAGTCTTCCAAGATCTGCTCGAGATGTGGTCAAGTCCACCGAACAAAGTGTCCAGCCACAGGAGTCACCTGTAACAACTGCCACAAGCCGAATCACTTTGCACAGTATTGCCGTAGCAAACGAGTAAGATTCATAGAAGAAAGTAAGGGTAATAATTCATCAGATACTTATTTTTTAAATAGTCTTTACACTAATGAGATATCAGTCAGTCAAAATAATCCATTTCATACAACTTTGTCCTTAAACAGTAAGAACGTAGACTTCTTACTTGATACAGGGGCAGACACTAACATTTTGTCATTCAGTACTTACAAAAAACTTAATTTGCCATTGAGTAGCATAAGGAAAAGTAGCCACAAACTCTCAACTTTTAGTGGTGAAGTTCTACCTACTATAGGTCAATGCATTCTGTCTGTCACCCATAACAACATAGCATACAATGTCAATTTTCATGTTATGGATTTACCATGTAAAAACATTATTGGTCGCCAGAGTTGTGAGAATTTAAAATTGGTTAAAAGAATACATAACGTCCAATTTCATGAGTCAGTCAATGTATCGCAGCTTGTTGAATATAAAGATCTCTTCTCAGGAATAGGTTGTCTTAAAGATTATGAATGTCATTTGTCAATCAAGCCAGATGCTATACCTTCGGTTGATGCCTGCCGTAGAATTCCATTCAGTCTTGTAGAACAATTAAAAGAAGAACTAGCCATGCTAGAAAAAGATCAAATTATAGTCAAAATCGAGGAACCTACCGAATGGGTAAGTTCAATAGTGATTGCATCAAAGAAAAATGGTAAACTACGCCTGTGTATTGATCCAAGAAAGCTTAATAAAGCCATTATGCGTCCTCATTACCAATTTCCAACGATAGATGAAATCAAGTCCAGCCTCACTGGTTCACAGTATTTCACTACCCTTGATGCAAATAAAGGATTTTATATGCTCAAGTTAGATGAAGCTTCTTCAAAGCTATGTACATTCATCACACCTCAAGGTAGATATAGATTCCTAAGACTTCCCTTTGGGATAAACGCAGCCCCAGAACTGTTTCACTCCATTATGTCAAAGAAATTCTCTGATATTCCAGGAATTAAAATCATGATGGATGATTTTTTAATTTATGGTAAAACAAAGGAAGAACATGATTTTAGGTTAAAACAAGTATTAGAAAAAGCTAGGGAGTTAGGAATAAAATTTAATAAAGAAAAATCCAACATATGTAAAAGTGAAGTTAAGTACCTAGGACACATCTTTTCTAAAGATGGTGTGAGAGTCGATGAAAATAAAGTCAAAGCTATTTGCAGTATGCCACCTCCTACAAATGTCACAGAATTGCAACGATTCTTAGGTATGGTCACATACTTACATAGGCTCATACATAAAGAACTTGTCTGAAAAAACTTCAAATTTGAGAACACTTTTGTCTAAAGATAATGAATGGTCTTGGCAAGATAAACATAATGAAGAATTTAATATGTTAAAGGAATGTATTACCAAAGCCCCTGTCTTGACATATTATGATCAAAATAAACCTATAACACTGTCTGTCGATTCGTCCAAAGATGCCATGGGTGCAGTGATTTATCACGATAAACATCCCATTGCATATGCATCAGCTTCATTAAGCTCATGTCAACAGTCATACTCTCAGATTGAGAAAGAGCTATTAGCTATCTTATTTGGTTGTACAAAGTTCCACCAATACGTCTATGGCCGTCACACTGTGGTTGAAACAGATCACAAACCAATAGTGCCACTTTATAACAAGCCAATTTATAACATTCCACCCCGTCTCCAAAGAATAATGCTGAGATTGCAACCATATGACCTGAATATAATCTACAAACCAGGCAAATATCTTTATGTTGCTGATACTCTGTCTAGAGCAGCATTACCAGAACAGTCATTACATGATCTTGATTCTGACCTAGATTTGCATGTCAATTTAATAATTAGATCACTGTCAGTTAGTCCTAATAAACTAAAATTAATCCAAGAACAGACTGCACAAGACAAAGAATTGTCACTTTTAAGTAAATATTGTACGTCAGGATGGCCTGAACATAAAAAACAACTACCAGACATCCTTAGACCATATTTTCCTTTAAAAACAGATATACATGTTATATATGGTATTATCTTTAAAAACAACAGTGTTATCATTCCAGCAGCTATGAGGAATGACATATTGAAACAAATACATGAAGGACACCAAGGTATTCACAGTTGTCAAAGATTGGCTAGGAATCTAGTATACTGGCCTAATATGTATTCTGATATAGAAAAGTTTGTTAATAGTTGCCATATATGTCTAACCAACAGACGCAGCAATTCCAAAGAGCCACTACAGCCTCATGAAGTAAAACCAATCCCTTGGAATAAAGTCGGTGTTGACCTATTTGATCTTAATTCAGACAAATATGTCATAATTGTTGATTATTTTTCTCAATATGTCGAAATTGTCAAACTAGTAGGTGGATCCACTAGCAAAATTGTCACTAGTCACTTAAAGTCTATTTTTTCCAGGCATGGAATACCTAATACTCTAATATCAGATAATGGTCCCCCATTTAACTCAAAAGAGTTTCAAAATTTTGCTCTAGATTGGCAAATACAACATATCACATCAAGTCCCTATCTACCACGATCTAATGGTCTTGTAGAAAGAACCATAGGCACGGTTAAAAACATATTAAAGAAATGTCTTGCTGATAATTCTGATCCCCATTTAGCATTACTACAATACAGAAACACACCTAAAGAAAGCATGTACTCACCTGCTCAATTACTAATGTCCAGGTCACTCAGAACTAAACTTCCAGTATTAGAACAAGCTCTGAAACCTAAAATACCTAACTACAGGGTTGTAACAAATAAAACTCAAATGAATGATATAAAGTCACAAATGTATTATAACCAACATACAAAATCGTTGTCCTCTTTAAATATAGGAGATAAAGTCTATTTCAAGAAACAGCCAGATAGTATTTGGACCCCTGGTACTATTTCAGATACAGGTCCACAGGCTAGGTCGTACAGTATTGTTTCCCCAGAAGGAACTTTCCGTCGTAATCGTCAACACATCTTCAAACCAAAACTTTCTCCTGATTTGTCCGATTCTAATAAAAGTCAGCTACAATCCATGTCAGTTCCAATAGATACAGGTCTTCCGTCGCCGTCATCTACACCGCATGATCAGTCACATTGTTCAGCTAGTCCTATCATACAACCTGAAACAAAAACAAACACGTTACATACAAGTACACCAAATAGTCGTACAAATCGTTCAACAGTAACATATTCTTCATTCGGTAGAGCTATCATAAAGCCCCGAAGATTCTGTTAGTTTTAAGTTTAGATTAAGTTTATTGTACTTAGCATAAGATTAAAATGATTGTATTAATATTGTCTAATCTTTTTGTTTGTTACTAGATGTCAACTTTCAAATGTCATTGTCAAATAAAAATGTCACTGTCAAATGGAAAACGTCAACATGACAGATGTTCCGTTTCATTAATAGCCTTTTAAGAAATTAAATAAAATTGTTGTGTACTTACAATATTACGATACGTTCCATTTCCATGTTCCATTTCATTGTTTTCTTTATAAGGGAGATGTTACGTATCCGAACGTAGAAGTTTACTCTATGTATCTATGGGCTTCAGGTTCCGCCCGAGACTTGCAAGATTACACTCGTCCGTCACAGTCTTGTCTGAATACACGCTATTAATCTAACTCAAAGTCTAGTTGTCTTATTTATAAAATCCC